>BGPR01012872.1:0-43437 GCA_013235015.1 Araneus ventricosus | reverse complement strand
GTGTGAGTTAGCTATTTACATGGCTGTCGGCCAGATAAAGAACATATAATCCACTTTTGGGGTGGGATTTTGTCGAATATTAGACAAATCTATATTTCTGGTGAAACAATCTGTACTTAAGTTCACCACCCAGCTTGTTATGTTTGAGTTATTGTCTCCCATACAAAAAAGAAAAGATAAGTTTGAAAGAGACAATTCCACTGACAGATATGACAAATTCTTTAGATTTAAAGATAAATCATTATGTCAGATTTCATCTTATCCATTCACTGCATTATCTATATATATAGCAAATGTTATGTTGTCAGTACGCTTCAAAATCCCAAAAGTTCTCCTAAAATTGATTTAAGCTCACCTGCACACTTTATATACAACCCTCTTCTTCAAAAGATGTTTTACTCTGTTTCTTGCGTTTTGGAATATACCTGCGACCGCAAGAAAACAGCTTTTTCAACGGTCATTACCGCTACTTGCCAATAGATGGCGCTAAAGCACAATAATGATCTTGTCTCTTGTGTTTTACCACAAATTCCGCAAAACGTCGCAAAATTCCTCGTCTGAATTCTAAATATTCACTTAATCGAGGTGCTTTTGTGGATAAAGGATTGGTAGCCTGCGCTGTTCGCCAAATCGTAAGTAGAGGTTATACTGTATGAGATATGACAGAAATTTCAATTTTTTTTATAACTTTCAATACTGTCTGTCCCGTGTTTCATTGTTGTCATTTTGGTAGAAAAATATTACTGAAAAGTTTTAACTTCTTGCACTTGCAGGTTTTCAACCGCAGAGTTCTGAGGAGCCATAAGAGTGTTATAATTTATCCCTTCCTTCTATTCTCCAGTGAAAACCGAAACGTACCCGGTCAATCTTTAGAATTCAAAAATAGATTTAGTGATTTGCTTCCTCACATGACACTGTATGTTGCGTGTTCCGTGTCGGCAAACCAGATAGCCTTTATATCTTACGCAAATAATGGTGCCAAAGAATATTGTATACCCACAAGTATTGCAAATTAAACTTTTTGAAACGTATGTCGAAGTTCTTTGTCTTCATTTTTCATCCATGCACATAATGTGCCACAGCGAAGCGTGGCAGGTACAGCTAGTCGAGTTATAGTTTTCACAATGCTACCGATTCTGGACTTTCCATTGTGGGATTTCGTCCAAAAACTTGGTAAGAACCCACAACCGGTGGAAAGGCTGATTGCCACGCTCGTCCATTTAGCCGATTGATGTTTTTGGAATATACACAGATAGAACAATAAGGGTATCTAATAATTTATTTGAACATACCTTTATTAGTGAATTCGAAAGTAATATTTTTAGCTTTTGTGTTGTATCTTCTTTTTCATCTATTCATATCGAAGCTTTATTATAAAGCATTATGGAATACTGGAATCAGTTTTCAACCGCGAGTGAGCGCCTCTGTTTTGTCTTCTCCTTGTCCATAATACATTTTATAATAATGAATTATGAATTAGATTCTGAAAAGATAAAGCTTTTTTAAACAAAATATTTTACTTTTAGTTCACTAATAAAAAAAGTGTGTCTTTATTAAATTTTATTGGAATTACTTTTCCTTGTTGTTCTGTTCAGAACATGATTACACAAAAAGCAATAAAAACATGATTATCAAATATATATATATATATATATAGAAGATATATATGAGTATATATATATATATGGCATATATATACATATATATTTGATATTTTCATGGCTGCATATTATGGGTAACAGGCTGTCGTCGAGGTCAATACATGCCCGAAAATTTCACCTTCTAGAAGTAAGTAAAAAAATGATTATGTAAATTCTATCATTACCAACACGAAACATGTCAAGTTAAATAAAAGCGTATAAAAATGTTTTTCACGACTGGGGATACTAAAACGTCTGACATCTTCGTCGTAGTCGAATTGCAATACAGGTCCTCCCTCGACTTATTGAGCGAAAGTTCCTTTCCGACTTTATTGGGGAAATGTAAGTCGGATTTATATTTTCAACATTATTTCCCAGGTTCGGGTACCCCAATCCTCTAGCACGTCTGGAGGAGTAAGAAATTGATAACAGAATTCCATCATTACAAACAGAAAAGCCCATGCCAAGTTAAATAAAACGTGGGCAAAAATGTTTTTCGGGTGGACTGGGGACATTCAAAACGGCGACATTCATCGAAATTTCGTAGTCGAATTTACAATACAGGTCCTCCTTCGCTCTCAGTTAGGTTCCTTTCGGACTGACAGGTCGTAAAAGTCGGATTTATATTTTTCTAACACATTTGCTACAAACGGATTATAGTTGTACTTTAATCCCTTAAAGCCATTTTTTTCTCTAGTAGTCTTATAGTAAAATACCCTTTCTTGATTGAGATTCATTTAAGCAAAAAGAAATTCATTTAGCTTATCGGATGACATTATTTTTTTGTTAATTAATCTTGCTTAATTATCACTAATTTTCAAGTCCAGAATTTCGTTATGGTTTGAGAAAAGAAATGGAAACATCCTCCTCAGTTTTACTTCATCGACAAATTGGCCATAGCTTTGCAAACCTTAAAAAATACATTTAAAAACAATGAATTTGGTGGTGAGTGTACTTATTATGTCTTATAAAGGATTAAAAATTAACGTGTATGCACATCATTGTACAAAATGTGAAATATATATATTCTGTGGTTGTATTATACTCTACTGTAAACAAAAAAATATAAACTGAAATTACATTTTATTTTGAAATTTTGAATTTATTTTTGTACAAGTGTGGAAGGTCCCAAGTTGAGGAGAGGGTGCACTTTGTGTTTCAATATTCTTATGCGAGAGTGTAAACGCAGTGGCCACAAGATCTCCAAATTTTGTTGGAAAAAGTTTTTTTCTAGAATATGGGAAGAGACGAGAGGTGTCCCATAAATGAATCATGGGAGAATATTTTCCTTAATAAACATAATTCAATTATTGTGAAAATAAAAATAAAGAAATTATATTTGGTTTTGAAATTTCAAATTTATTTTGTGGTCGTAAGTGATTCCAAATTCATCGATACTCTTTTCAGAACATGGGGAGATGAAGACGAGAAAAATGTTACAAATGAATTGTAGGAAGATCTTCCTTAGTAACTAGTATTAACATAGTTCAATTGCTGTCGCATAATAATTCGTATCATGGCCGCAGTGCAAATTAGTTACTAGATGTAAGTGGTGTGGGAGTTTAACAGTTTCTTATAATTTTGATAAACACCAAAATAGTAATTTAAATAATGCTTATAAGATGAAAATTTGCGGAATAAAAATTGTTTTCTAATACTTTTTATGCGAGAAAGTAAATGAAGTGGCCGCAAGAATTCCATATCTTGTTGGTACGCTTCAGAACATGGGAAACGGAGACGAGAAAGTATCGAAAAAGAATTATAGTGTTACAAAAATAAATTGCAGGGGAAAATATTCCCTGGTATTAACATAGTTCAATTACTGTCGTATAATAATTCGTATCATAGCATTAATTTATTAATACATTTAAAGTTTGATTCCACACTAGTTATGACACCTGTGATTCCATAATACTTATAATAAGGAATTATTAATTAAAAACCAAAAAATAGAAAAATAATAAAAATAAAAGAAATCCTACTTTTTTAGTACACTAAGAAAAGAAGTTATTTTAAACTTGTTTTTAATAAATGTATTCTTTTTGTATTTGTAACATACCAAATACAGAAGACGACACTAAATATATTATGTTTCTCTTATTCAAGAGAATTGCTCATTTTTTCTTCGTGTCAGCAACCATCTGTCAAAAGAAGTTAGGATAGATTCGTAAAATGTGATTCAGGTCATTAAAATTTATTTCTCGGATTTTAGCAAAAGGATACTGTATTAATTGTATCAAACCATTGTTTTTTCCATTAAAAATAAACCGTGAAATTAATTTGAAAATAAAAACGAATTGCATAAATATTTGCATTCTGAATGTAATGATAACCTTTATTTCTTAATCCTTTTTTTAGTTTTATAAAAAAAATGCTCATTTCAATAACATTTTATAGTTAACAAAAATTACAAGCTTTTTTTCCTATTGTTATCATAAATGAATAATTACTCGTATAATCTAATTATGAAAACATCATTTCATCGAAACAAAGTAAATGCAAACTGCATTTTTATTGTGATCTGATTTTACATAGTAGATCGTAAAAAAAGTATTGCCTGTTTTTTGTTCATAATTAAGTTTTAGGAATATAATAAAATAGGAAACTAAGAAAATAGGAAAAGAAGACTGTTAATGTATTTAAATTAAGATAACACTCTCTTTTTCTAACACTATATTGAAATTAAAAAAATGTATAGCGTTATGATTAAAATATGTTATATTCAAGATTTTTTTCTGTCAGAATTACTGAACTTTTAAAAACCTTTTAATAGCTTTTAAAACGGAAACAAATTAAGAAGGTATGGAAGTTAATTTTTAAAATAATATTTATTGCATTTATACTCCGCTTAATTATTGTGATGACACAAAATACATATGAAACATTATGTATAAAAACAAATATTTTTTATTTAATTCCTTTTTTTCATACAAATCACTGAAGACTTCTTTTTTAACGCTCATCGGATATTTTTAAAGCTCATTGGCTCACATTTCATTTGTAATAAGAGTTTCTGCTTTAAAATTGACATTGTTAATATAAAAAACATACAAATTTAAATATTTCTTATTAAGGAAATTTTGAAATTGAATAAGATGGCTCATCAAATTCAATAAAAATTCTAAAATTTTATATTTTTAAGACTAATATATTTAAAAACTGAGGAATCAGACAGATAATACTTTTGAAAAATTCCATAAAAATAATTACATTTACCATCTATTTCCAAGACTTTATAAAGCTCAGCTAGTTTAAAGTACCATTTTGAAGCTAATTGAATGCTATTTGGGGACAGGCCTTGAAATTTCGTGCCCTGGAAAGATGACGAGGACGACACCTGAGACAACACCTGCTCTCGAAATTTCCTTGCTAAAGTAAGTTTTGAAATATGACGTTGTTTTGCTTAGTTTCATAGTTAAGTGGAGAAAATCGGGTACCAAGGAAGTTCACAGGTTTTGCCCAAAATTTAACTCATATCTATTTTGTCGTAAAGATGACGTGAAAAATTTAATTTATATAACTGGCTGCCTTTCTGAGATATTGCGTTCGAATACACACGGATATTCAGTGTACCTTTTAACGGATTTTGTCCCAAATTCCATACAGATCTACAGCTTTGGTGTTAAGACCAGATACGGAATTGCTTCCGTTTAACTAGGTTCATTTTTGAATTACCTCGCGTAGTTGCATAAAGATGGTGACTAATTCCTGAAATTGATTTTTTTCTGACTCTTAGAGGTTAAAAACATAGAGATTCATCAAACTGTAGAAGTTACATTTTTTTAATGAATGCAATACTTTCTCTTTGTATGTTTCGAATAAGAGAAATTAAAAGTGATATATTTAATGAAAATTGTGGATCTGGAGATATTCTTCTTTCATTTTTTCGGAATGAAGTGAATGATATCAGTGAAAAGGCTGTACGTTCTTCTGGAGGTCTAAATCCCTTGCTTCAAATTAATTTTAGGAACTAGATTTAAAATAATATGCCGTACATAATACAAAAGCGACTAAAAAATCAAACAAATGTTGGCCACAAATGTTGGTTATAAAAATAATTAATTTTCATCATTTTCGGTTTGATAGTTCAGATAAAAAATTAAATAGAACGTTCATATAGAACCGTAACTGATTTATTTTCAAAAACAAACAAACAATGGTTTTCCATTAATGGTTTTTTTTCGACAACCATTATTGTCAAACATTTACTTGCACATGTCAATCTTCCAAATATTTCCCTCCGGAGTCAAAACATTTTTTTCCAACATTCGGGAAAAAACATCCCGATGTCTTTTTCAAAAAGGTTTTTGGTTGGCAGAGTTTCCACTCCCGAACAGTCTAGACAACGACGTTGTTCGGCGTGTCTGTAAACAGCATGCCTTGCAAACAGGGAGTCCACTCTGAAGCACTAGCACCACTCAAACACATGGGTCCGTGAGAGACACTCTTCCCCATACTGTTTTTGAGGTCATATGATACAAAGTACAACCCACTACCACCCCTCCTACCGTGAGCTGGCACACCGACAGGAAACATGCTGGCATCCATGTATAACTACTACCTGCTACGCCACAACCACTCTCGCAGCCCGGCAGCCTCATTGGAGACGTCCAACCCCTCCCCCGACTCTAGAGGCACGCTATGTCGAAACAGTCACGTGCCCGCAGTCATCACTCTCTTGTTTTTGAAGTCTGTGAGAAATTTCAGACGACTGGACATTTTCTATAGCGAGGATTTGAGCACAATGCGTTGAACCACGCTCCATGGTGCTTTCTGTTCGTTCAACATTCTAGCAATTCCCAGACAGGACTGAACAGGAGGAAGCTCCAATCTCTCAAGGTCGCACAGCTGCTTTGAGGTGTGGCACACTTGACATGTTTGCAAACAAGTGAGTCCCGGTCATATTTGAGCCACCTTGTAAATAAACTTAACTTTAAATGAAAATGAATCTCAGAGGAAGTGTTAAGAAACTATAACTGTGCATCTAGGAAAAAAAATTACAGGGTCGAAAATACACATTCTTTATAAGATGAAACCGATGAAACTCCATAACTTTTGTTTTAAAGTTCAGAAAAGCCACTGATGTGTTCGCGAATACGACTTGTTAAACCTCCAAATCACACAGTTGAAACGAAATTTTAGACTTTAACGCATTTGACTGCTTACAATCGCAGGTTTATAAATCGCTTTTGGGACAACTCTCTCAGGACACACATTATCACTTTACCCGACATGCTATCTGTTTGCAGATGATGGAGGAGTGCATTACGGCGTTCCAGGAAATTCGGTGTTATTTAATAGATGAGATAGAGGTCAAGTCTCACTTCAGGAAAAACGAAGAAAACGATAGTGGATAAGATCCATTTATAATCATTTTTTAGATAAAACTAAAACATCCGATGTGTGGGGAGGAAGGGGTTCCATTTTCTTTACAGGAATTTCTTCCAAATAGTGGCCTCTTTACAACAATTAGGGTATAAAATAAAAGGAATTTCTTCGGTTTCGAGGGAAGTGAAAAGAATATATATGGTTGCATCTTAACTGTTATCGCGATAAAATGCTAAATGATTTGAAATAGAGTTGATGAAGTATCTAAGACGGAAATAAAATTCAAGGATGATGACCTTTCAAAACATAGGTCAAACAAGCAGTCGGTTAACGAAGAAATCCAAATTCATTGGCTGAAATAAATAATATAGGAATGTTATCAGGTTACTGCAATTGTATAGTTATTTATCAAAAATCAGAAAAAATGTAAAAATAAAAGTTACTATCTATTCTTGTATCTAATACAAAGTATATCGAAATTTAATTCCATGCTTGGATTATCATACTCTTTTCCCTGGTAAGTAAATAAAAAATAAAAATAATCTGACTTAATCAATAATAATGCTTTAAATTTTCCCTGATAAATAATAAAAGAGAAATGGATCATAATCAAATGCATCCACATTTTGAATAATATAATTTTTCAGCTGATAGGTCGAATTGATATTTTCTGGAAAGGGGCCATTTTTCCTGAAATGAAGGAAATTTATTATGTGTCAAATCTGCAACATTTTCAGGTTTAGGTGATTATTAGATAGAAAGTAATGAAATATCCGTATATATTTAACAATGTAGCTCCCTGATAATAGAGTCCTATACAAAATACATTGAAGTAGATAGCTTTCATATTCTACACGATTTTTTGAGATTTCATTTGTGATTGAGATTTCATTTCATTTATTGAATCTTCTATTTGAATAGAGAAGATTCAATAAATTCGCATCTCACATCCCTTGGCCATACAAACGAACAAAATTAGGTAGCAAAGGATTTAACAAATTTTATTTTGATATTCTTGAATCATTTAAATGTATATTGTTTAGTGAAAGAAGATATAGGACATTTAAATCTTCATGATTCTTAATTATTCTTTATAGTACACGTATGTGTAGACATCCAACATCTATCTTTACAATTTAAGAAATAGTTGTTTAAGAGGCAACACCACCTATCTCAATTTTTTGAAATTTCAAATAGAAAGGATATACTCAAATTTTTGCAACCAATAACTTATATTTCTGAATTTTTTTCACATCTGGTAGGAACATGCGGCCTCCTGTTTATATCAGATGTTAAAGAAATTCAGAAATGTTCGTTATTGCGAAAAATTGAATTTTCCCTTCGTATTTGAATTTCAAAAAATTGAGAAAGGTTGTGTTGCTTGTGTTAAGCCACGAAATATTAGATTACCAGGTAAAAAGTTTTAAACGCCGAATACATGAACAAATAAAATTCAGTAGGAATGTTATTCAATGGAGTCAATTCATGTTCACGTGATACACGTCAAATTTAATTTCGGTATCCATTGCGTATCTTATAGAAGGGAAAGCCAAGTGGCGTTACAGCACAGCGTAAGAGAACGGGCATTTAGATGTTAGATATGTGACTGTGATGTAATTCATATTGACTGATGCATTCTTGTTGATTGCATGCTCTCTCACGCTTCTTTTCATTATGGCGGTATTTGTAATCGCATATTTACGGATCCTACATAGTAGGAATGATAGTAGTAGGGCCGCTTCTGATTGGCTCTCCGCATCACGTGACTTGACTTGTTTCTTCATGATGTCATAGCACTGCGCTTAGGCGTGATTTTAATTATTATTTTGTCTTCTGCTATCGCATCATGGAGAAATTAATGCTAATTTCTAATTTCTAATTATAATTATTTGGATGTTTCTCAAAAAAACGATTAATATATTTTTCGAATAAAACAAATAAAGGACGAACCTTAGTATTAATAAGTGCTGTTTAGTTCCACGGCGTCATTCAGAAGCAAGAAAATTCACGTGACGTTGAGAGCCAATAAGAAGCCGCCTCATTCTTTACTATATAGGATCCGTAAATAGTCTTTGTAATCAGGCTCGAACGGAAAGTTCCAGTGCGCTAGAACTCCTATGTAAATGAGTGGAGCTTGCTCTTTTTTTGTTTGTTTTTTATTTTAACTGTATATATAATCATTTATAACACTGTATATATGTATAGTTTGATTTTACTGAAGTGTATATTGGTATGATAAGATATCAATGGATGTGGCATCGCTTTTAAACTTTTTATCTAGTCTTGACGTATGTCTTCAACCTACTTGCTCTAATGGCTATAGCTTCCCTTTTTTAGACAGCATGTCCGAATTTCCGGAATGAAATACCTCTCCGACTTCATAAAAAGATTCCAGAAGATATTCTAGTACACTTTATTTACTTCATAAAAAGATTCCAGAAGATATTCTAGTACACTTTATTCGTTTTTATTAACTGCTGAAACAAAAGTGCTATATTTTGATTTAAGCTAACGCAGATTTACTTTCCAAGACCAGACTAACTAAAATATAACACTCAGATTAAATTATTTTCCTGGCCAACTTTTCAGATCAGCAGAGGCCTTTTTAATCTTAAACCGACTATGCCTATCTTCTGAAGAAAGTCTTTCTTTTAACAAACATACTGAACTTTTTACCTACCTTCAAAGTCAACTGCAACTTCAAACGACAAATTACCGATACGAAAGATTCCGAAATGATGTGCCCAATTAGTTAACACAGTCTTCTTAAAAGTCAACCTTTCCTTAATCCTAAACAAACAAAGAACTGTTGTAGTTTCAAGCTTTTATCCGCTCTTTGGGGGAAAAGGCAATAACATTGAGTTGTATTTTCACTGGATGGACTTTGGATTTAAGAAAACAACCTTAGAAATTTCGTTCGATTTTGAGGAAAAATATTAAATTAAACGTGGGAATTTTTTGGGGTAGACATTTGATAGAAGGTTTTGTCTATGTGAAGATAGCTGTGATAAAATCATAATGCTTTTAAGTCACATAAAATTATCGAGCAAAAGATAGGCAGAGATTTATTAGAGAGTTTTATAATGTAGAAGAAATTCTCTTGGAAAATCTGACAAATGTTATTCTATTAAATAAGCTAAAAAAGCTTAATCGCTGACTGATTTTTTATGATACATACATTCTGAATTTCCTGCTATAGAAGACTTAATTGAATATAGGAAATAAAATGAGGTTAATAAATATAAGCGTGACCTTATTGATGTTTAAAGCACTTAATAAAGTAGTCGTAACAGTATTTGCCAAATGGCAACTCTAGGGATTGATGGAATGGCTTTATAGCCACTCTCTTTTAAGCAATATATGGTAGGTACATGTTTTATGGAACTGATAAGAAGTGAAGCTAATTGTGGTTGTAAATGGAACAATGACGTCTATATAGCAGATGACGTGCTGATGGCAATTTGCAATAACACCTGATAGATGATAAGATAAGCGAGAGGAGGTATTACGACCCGAGTAGAGATATAAAACGGCAATTCGAAGTACTATTTCTGTTCTACCTGACCACTTCGATGCTCATCATCATAATCACTTCTAGGTTCGAATACGTCTATTCTTTAATCGTCCATCCTGGAAATTAAGCACCTTCGAGGCCATGGGTTTTGTAACAATTGACGTTTCTAACCTGATTAGGGAGTCTTAGAGGGCAGGAGACAAACCGCTTCTGAAGATGAATAGAGACAGAAAGAGAGAGAAAGCCTACTAGCCGTCGAAGTCGGAAAACAAGTAACTCATGGAGATGCTGGCAGTTTAGACCTCATCTCTACAATCGCATCCAGCTTCAAATTTCTCCAGCGCTCAATAGTTGACACCGGAGAACAGGCATTTTCGAGGGCATGGGTTCAGTAACAACCGAACTTTCGATCCCGATTACAGGTCTTAGAGGACAGGAGGTCGAAATGCTTTCTCAAGACGAATACAGAGAGAGGAGAGGAAACGTGGGGGTCGGAAAACAAACCGCTTCTTGGGAACTTCTTGGAAGCAGTTGGTCTAAGCTTGGTAACAGAAAGGTCTTGTCTGAAAGTCTTGGTAGTCAGAAGGCAAATCTCAAGTAGTCGTTCGTATCGCGATGAGAATAAGCAGAGATACGGGTCGGGGGAAGAAAGGCACGATGGTTGAAGAATTTTCAATTCAGAATTTAGAACTGTAGAGAGAAAGATCTGTTAGAGACGGTAATCATAAAAAAAGCTTTCCTGCCGTTATATATGTGGAGTCAATCATCAAAAGGCGCTTCCATCGTTTCCAGAGCACTCTAAAATCAAAATGGAGCAATGACAAGAAGGCAATATGCAATTGGGAATGGAGAGACGCATTTTTACTATTGCAAAAATGAAGGCCAGGAGACGTACCAGGAGGATATATTTGATAATGAACCAATAATCTAACTATGATGTGGATTCTAAACTCTACTAAAACTTTTCCTTGCATATTGCAAATAGACCTAAACAATCTGAATCCCATTTAATAATTACTAACATTAAGAATTTTGAATGTTTCTCTGTGTTCTGGACACACTTCCTGAAATATACATTAGCTAAGAAATAAAAGGAATTATGTCTCCATATTCCTATTTTCTTTCAATGCAAAAACGAATCCCTAAATAGAATACAACTGGAGGCAGCTTTCTGCATTGTAGAATTAAATAAGAAATAAAATATTTCCAAAGAAAATCTGTTACTTTACTTAAAAAGAAAGTCACACGAAACAAAAATTTATTTGCCAATCTGAAAAAGATATTAATTAGAATAGATAGCCTTTTCTAGAAAATCAAGCGAAAATTGTCATAAAACTTTTAAAAAATAAAGGAAAAGGTTCAGTGATCTTTAGTTCTGATAACAAAGTAAAGAAACATCCTTTTCAAGAAGTACTAGTTCTGATAACAAAGTAAAGAAACATCCTTTTGAGGAAGTACTAAAATTAGGAGAAACAGCTCAAAAGAAGATCCGACATTCAAAGGAAACAAAATTTCTAGGGCCAACAAAATTCATTTTTCATAAGACAAACAATAAAAAAAATCCATAAATTTTGTTTGGAAATCTCCAGAGAGCTACTACAAGTGTTCCAAAACTGTAAAAAGCCTAACGTCTTCCTCAAAGTTTTAAAATTCAACGTGGTTGACCATTTACGCACTCTGAGGTTAATAAATCGTTTTTCCAACAAATACTCTGCGGAGACATTACCACATTCTCCGATATGTTATCTATTCCCAGATGACGGTGGTCTGTGCTACAATCTCGAGGGAATTCTGTGTTGCGTAATGGCTGCGCTAGAGACCGCACTTCACTTACGGAAGAACGGATTAAAAAAAAAATGACGGGGCTTTGGATGGAATTTGAATTTATGAAGATAATATCCGATACAAGATGTGTACAAAGAATATCTATCGGGAAAACGGATACACGGGCATTGGAGAGTTATGTTTTGTTTCTCCAAAATGTTTCGTTCAGAAAACGGGCGAATCTGTATAAAAGAATAAGGGAATAATAAAAATAGAACTAAGTTTTTAGGAACTGTGTTTGGGTTGCCTTATTTCATCTCATTATCCTGAGATGGTCTTTGATACAGCTAATGATATTCCAAATGTAGAAGTATGATTGTAAGATACTGATTCCTGGAAATGTGATTTAGTGATTTCTGAAAATGTAGGCCAAATGATTAACTCGATACTTGACGCTTGTATCGTCTTTTCCCCCTTCACACTGTATCTCGAGTTCAGTTCGTGCATCGAATGATGATAATTTTACATTTATAATCTAGAATTATCTCTTTCATAGATGTTATAATTCATATAAAAATAATTGGTAATCCGTATAAGATCTCAAGTTATCTATGGGTTCTTAGTTGAACCAATACGACAACACATTCCCAAAACAGAAGGCGATGATCTAATTAGGTGGTAAAAAAATTACACTGTTAAGGGGTTAATCAACTAAGTCGTTCGATTAAAATGTCATCTTAAACTAGTATTATCAAACTGCTGTGGTTTCAAAAACAGTGTTTGTGGGTTCAAGCTTCTTATAGAGTCAGCCCTTACGATCAACTTAGTAAATGCTGCTTCCACTGTATTTGAATGTCTTTATATTTCCCTGGAACTCCTAATAAATCAAATTTACAATACAAATCATTGAGCCCTTTGCTGAAAAAATCTATATGGGCTCAGGGAGGGGAAAGGTTACGATGATTCTATACATAATACTATTAACGATGATGTTGTACATAATATTATTAAAGATTATGCTGTACATATTACCTTTAACAAATAAAATAAAGTTTTATAGACAAGAGGTTGATATCCTTAAACATGAAAGCAACATTCGACAACATGAGGTGGTAGGTTTTATTTTGCTTATTAAAAAATTTTAAAACTCCTGCTTTTTATATTTTTTTATCTATCATTATTTGAGGAATAAAAGAATTTCTTATATTGATATCTCTATAGTCAGTCAATTATCTTTAATTTACTTTATTTTACACTACGACACACCGCAGTCTCCAGAGATAAAGATCTCCGGTTTGCAGTTTGAATGGGTGTGCGTCGTAGAATCTTTATTGATCCCCTCAAAAAAAATTACGAGGAGTGTACATTGAAGTACAAAATAAATCAACGAGTAAAAAGATTTACAACGTTTTACAGTGAAGAGATTTAAAGTAGCAGCCTCCTGACAAACTTTGAGCCTGTTATATAATATTGATTATGAAATGTTATACATGTTGTAGAGCAATGATAAGCTTGTTACAGGAGTAGTCTTAATTATTATTTAAGAGAAAAAGAAAAAGATGCTAAAGATTTATTCGTTTTACTTCACTGAGTTTGGTTTAGTAAAATTTGTTGAAAAATGATTTTATCTCATAAGATATTTAGACTTGATATTAGTTGTCTATCTTTATGTCGAAGAGAATTTATTACCTTCTTATTAGCATTAAAACTAAGATGCTAATATTATATTTGGATGCTACACTATGCAATCATATCGATATTATATCAAACGTGTTCTAATTAATATGAGATATTGCTAGGTTAACGTATGGACAAAATGATTCCCTATGATGTGTTAGCTCGTTGTAAAAATAATGGTGTATTAAGGATGTTTACTTATAAAATGTTAACACTCTAAAGAGCTAAAATAAATTCCTAAAATTTAACACAACTAGTAACTGGCCAATTGTTGATTAATAGAATGATACAAAAAAACTAATTAATAGTGCATAACACAAAATGAAATTCATAAAGAAAAAAATCTCATTCGAGCGAAAATGAAAGTTAAATTGAAAAATAGTTACAGTACTAAATCCAGTTCAGTTGAGATCAAAATTAACTTTGAAAATACAGTATTGATTGAAACTGAATGTATAAATAAAGTAAATCAATTTGTTGGTTTCACATTGAAGAACTTGTTGTAGAGTCCAAAAAGTCTTATGAATAATTTGAAAATAATGGTCTCTTGCAAAAGAGTTCTTACTAAGAGGGAGATCTTCCTGGAGGAGAGTTCTTTCAAGTCGAGAGTTCATCTATCTAAACTGTGTACGTCACTATTCTCGCTGAAAGTTTGCTTGTTGTGAATGGGAGAGTCTAGGTCAATTTGCTGTGAATGGGAGAGTCTAGGTCAATTGGTCAGTATTTCGTGACCTCCTTAACTATCTTGTTGTGGTCTGGGAGTCGGTCTCATGGAATGAGTCATCGCCGGGCGAATCTTCCCTGTAGTCGTACTCCGATCGGATCGTGTTTTCATTTGTGACCAGGAACAGGGGCGGCCTGAGTCCCGGGCAATCTAGCGTCAAAATCCGAGGTGGCGCCAAAGAAGAAGCGCGAAGAAAAAAATGGTTTAATAGACATGAGAACTCGAGGGAAACGGCAAATATATTTTTAAAATAAATTGTTTAAATAGATTATTTAGATTGAATAAGATCACTATATAATCTTAAATATATTTGGAGTTTATAAATTCTCACTATAATTTTATTAAGCCCTATTTACAGGTAAAACATGCATATTTCTAAGTTCTAAAAAAATCAGTTTTTTTTTTCTTCAGCATTTAGAATATATACATTATAGAATTTTAAAAATACATTAATTTGGGGGGGGGGGCGCCATATTGTTGCGTTACCCGGTTGGTAACGTTACCTTGGGTCGCTTCTGGCCAGGAAGTTAGTAAGTTTAGTTATTTTAAACCTCTAGAAGTTATTAACATGCTGTTTTTCCACCATTGTTTAAGTTTTCCAAGTAATCTGCAAAAAAAAATCTTTGGCATTTACTAAGCCCCCCCCCCCCCAGTTCCGGCCTTAGCAAGTGCGGGGCCCAATTGGAAACAATTTTTTATAGCCCCGATTCCCAGCTAACTTGCATCAAAGTCGGTAGGACATTAGCATTTAAAATAAATGTAATTAAAAAATTTTAATTTACATTAATTAAAGTTTAATTAATTAATTAAATTTAAATTGTTTTAAATTTAATTATGTTATTTATTATATATTAATAACTAATAATTATTTATATAGTTAAATGTTAACTATTAATTAATTATGTAATTAAATATTAATTATTAGTATATAATTAATTAGGGAGTCAAATACAGCATAAAAATTGTATTAACTTGACAACCAATGACCTTTTTCATAACACTAGCAACTTCAGAATGAAAAGAAGATATAATTTTTATTTATGCTTGGTAAATCAAAATTACAGCAATTAAAAATAAAATAAACTGCATTTTTTAACTTAATTTTAATATTTAATTTGATCTTTAAGCATTTCATTCTTAAGTATTTTAAATAAAAAATTTCATATTTAAATAAGGAAATGCGTTTCCTTGTTTGATGAATCTTTATAAGGCATTATTATAGAGACCAATTATATATGCAATCACAGAAATTATGGTCTAGGCCAGGGGTAGACAATCTTTCAAGCCTCGTGGGTCAAACTGAAATCCTACACAATATTTTAGTTTGTGAACGATTTAGAAGTAATTGCACCTTATTAATATAGTTTAAAAAATTAAGATTATATTTAGTTTAACATTTAGGTGTATATAGTGTTTAAAACTTTAAAAATCTCAGTTACTTTTTTTCAACATAACTAATTAAAATAAATTTATGCTTTTATTTGTGAAAGAAAAATTAGGCTGGTTTTCTCAGACTATCAAATAAAATAATTAAAAAAAGGGCCGCAAATTTTTTGCAGTAGCCAAAAAATTTAGTTGTTATTTTAAATAAGCTCATCAGAGATTTTATTAAAATAATTACATTAAGATATGAATCAATGGAAGGAAAACAACGAAATTTTAATATACTAAATTTGTGCTCACCCAAAAAAGTGGTAGAAATAAAATTAAAAAATTTCTATATACGTCATTTTTTATGATTTCAAGGACCTTCATACCAACTTCGAAGGAAATCGAACAACTCGTTTGGTCATGACTGGATAACAAACGAATTTACAGATAAACGCAATGTTGAAAGGTCAATTAAAACAGAGTTCGCTTTGTTTAGTTCAGTCAATAAAAGTGCATGTATGAGTATGTGACTGTCTTTTTGCGTTCCACAAGACAGACCGTTGAAGATCCGTTTTTGGTAAAACCAAATAACCAAGACCAAATTTGGTACAAATATATTATGAAGGATGGGAACGTGCGCCTCAGAGAGCTTTCCTAAAATTTTGATTAATTAAAAATTAAGCAAGAATATGGTATGTTTCAACGATAAATGCAAAAAATATTATGACACAAAAAACTTTTATGCACTGTCTTGTATTTCAAAAATATATCTTTTAAATCTAATATGCCAGTTTATTTGTCGGACAATTTTTCTCCGTAAATTTGAAAATTCTTTTTAAAAATTATGCTTAATTTTCAACAATAGCTTGCAATGCTGTAATGAAAGTCGAATCAATTTCAGTGATACATCAAATCTTTAAATTTGATGTTTCTCTTACGTTAAAAAAAGAGATATAAAATTTATTTTGTTTTGATTATAGTAATATAAGACCTTCTTTTGTTATAATAAAATACAGTCTATTTTCTTTGCTTTGCCAGTTTTTTTAAAAATATAATTTGTGTTGCTTCAACTAAATTTACTTTATTATTTTGATAGATTTACTTTATTGTATAGATTTAATTTATTATTTTGATAGATTTACTTTATTGTATAGATTTACTTTATTATTTTGATAAATTTAAATTTTAGCTATGAACTTAAATCTATTTTTTCACTTAAAGCAGGATAATCCTCTCTGGAAATATATGTCATTTGTTTATTTCTTATAATTAGGTTAAACAATCACGTTATAATTAGATAAATAATGCGTAATAATTGTAATTTCAATCAGAACAAACCATCTCTTGCTTGATCAAAACGAAAATTAATCTTCATTCAATTTTACGATTTTAAAGAGCCAACCTAATTCATTTTTAACAATTGAATGTAAAGATCTAAAGATTAATTTGATAAGACGAAAAACAAACTGCCACCAAATTTAGTTTCAAGTATTGATACGTTTCCTCTTCACTGTTTTTCTTTTCCTTGTATTACTAATTCATTCTCTTGAATCAATTAGTGCCTTCAGCTTACCAAAAATTAAATTATTTGACGTTTTTAAAGTATGTTGTCATAATTAATATACAGTTAATAAAATGGCGAATCATTCAGTCGCCGAATACAGCTAGTATTTAATACTACAAAAGCAATGTAAAAATAAAGAAACAATAATTTGAGCTCACCTTTTTAAAAGTACGAAAATGTGTAAGTATTCCTTATTCCTTTGTGCGTCCTGTTTCTCTCGGGTGACTGAAAACAGAAATGTACCTCAATTCCACTAAAGAAGTACCAGACAGCAGGACTTCTCTGGCCCTGACCAGACAGCAGGTGCAGTCTAAAAAGGGTGATAGCTCATCCCCCCCTCCCGAAACACAACACCCCTTTTCATTCGCGGCTTTAGCCGGCAAATTACATGATCTCTTTACCTGCCTTGTCAGGGCTTTAAGGGTTCGAAGAAGACAGAGTAATAAAATGAGCTTTTGAAAAAAAGAAGGAGAAATATGTCATTGTGCCCTCTCTAGCAAGAACCACATACTTCTTGCAAAGGGAGATTCTTCGGAGATGCCTACGGGGACAATAAAATGTCAACAGCATCAGTTTGCAATATAAGAGTAATACTAACTATTTTGTTTAATAATTGCTCCCTTTCCAGGGGCCCCGGTAGTATATTGTTTCATTCTTCTCGACCCCCATCCCTGCTGTAGAGTCAAGGGCACTCCTTTTTATCTTCCATTTATGATAGCAGGGAAAGTTAGAGCGTTGTTGACTTGTGAATCAGTATTGTAGAAACAAATTGGACCACACTGCTCGGCAAATAGATTTCAAAACATAAAATAAATCCTAAGAATAGTATTATGAAATTTAAACGATACTTGAGTTTAATTAGAATATGTTCGAGTACAATGCAATTGTAAAACAAATGAAAGCACAAAATTAAATTACCCTAAAAATGCCTGAAAAAAATCTCGGGGCCCCAAAAGTTACAGGGTCCATATGCAGTTGCCTATTTGATAACCCGGCCTTGTTTATAAGGAGTTTTGAGGCGACAAATATTAGGATAAACTAAAAAACAAAACATTATACGAAACTGAGATAACGAATCACTCAAGAATAATGGTTTCTGTAGTTTGATTATAAAAAATACAAAATTACAATTTACAATTGATTTCAGACAAAGCGGTTAATAATTTACAAAACTTTTTCTATTAACCAATCTCAATATTCTTTATTTATAGAATCGGAAATTTTTTAAATTATAAAACAGCAGGATGTAAAACTACAAAAAGGTTATTAGAGAAAATTACGAAGGGGAAGGTTTCAGAAACTACCTTTCCTTTTTTTCACGGCTAATTCCTTCAAAATATCTCTAGCTATATTTATAATTGCCGTATAAGGCATATAGTTCAAGACTACAAATTTAAGATCAGCTAATTAAGCTTTCACTTGCAAAGTTTTAATAAACATAATTAAAAACATTATTTATTTCAGTTTAAGGTTAATTTATTCTACTAAAATTAGCTTCTCTGCAGTAAGCAACCTACTCGTAATTTCTATATAATACTCATCTTAAAAGATTTACTGGTACAGTAGAAAGAAATATGCAATGGTATCAAATGCATGTTTAATAAAAAATAAATAATAATCAGATTTAAATCTACATTTTCATCATTATTTTAATAATTGCCTAGAAAAGAGTTAAATCGTTTTATTTCAGACAATCAAAATTACTATAAGAGACAATAGTCTTCTCGATGTTCAAAAAAAATTGCTTGGAAATTCAACTCAAACTGAATTCCCATTAATTATTATTATATCCACGACATTCAAATGGAAGTATATACTCTTATTTCGCATCTGAACATTTGAAAAATCTTATTTTATTTTATCGTGAACATCCGCTAGTAATTTAGACTTGAAAAACTTTCTTAGATCTATTAAAACAAATCATGTTTCTGTAATGCAACAAAAACATGTCTTTTCAATAATTTGTTAAAAACAATATTTAATTGATTTTAATTTTTAAAAATTCGATTACATTCTTTGTAGCACGCTAGCGCGGGACCCTATTTGGAGCAATCGGTCCAATCAGCTTAAGGCCGGCCCTGCCCCCCCCCACCAACATTCGTACACAGCCTGCCGACTGAGGTTTTTTTTGAGAACATGAACTTTTGCCCATTTTTCTACATTTGTAGGCAAAAATAATTATGAAAACTCCTTGGTTTAGACATTTTATATATAATTATTAAGATAATTTTTTTAATTTCTGATTTATTGATGCTCTATTTGAGCATTTTGTTTTCCTACTTGAATATTTACTTCGATTTTAGATTTCATGGAGGTTGAAAACCGTTTTCAATCGTAAAATTTCTCAAAAATTGTGAAGTGTCCATTTTGAAATATGATTTATGAAGCGTCATTAAAAAAAGAATATTAATAATAATTGAAGCATCAAATATGACTAATACAATTCAAACTCATGTATGGGATATTTGAGCATTAATTAGTTCGTAATTACTCAGAAATCTCTGGCAATTTCTGCAATTTCTTGTTCTAGAAGTTTTTGCGTACTATTAATTAAAATAGTATAACTAGTAATAAAATAATAATATTCACTATAATCTTTGCTTAATATTTTATTCAATAAATTCAATACTTGAAGCCTAAATGCCATCATAAAGAAGAAACTTGAGTACTTCAAATATAAACTTTTGTTCCTCTTTTCATTAAAGGATTCTTCGGAAATTTCTTCTTTCAGTCACTTATAATAAAATGGCTCTTTGCCGCTTCTAAACTATCATGTGTTTCTCGATTCTCTTCCTCGTAAATTTCTTATACGGCCTTATTCATTTTCTTGTCACTAATTATGCTAATTTCTAAGGAATCAAACTAAAGGCTGCTGTATAAATTGATATATTTGCATGTTTAGTAAATTTGGCCGTTGTTGTGAATAAATACTTGTGTAACCATTTGGGCAACATAATTTAATTCCTGCTATGGATAACAATAGCCATCAAAGAAAGGGGAGAACATGGACTGGCCGTCTCTTCCAACGACCGCTAGGTGGCGAGCTCGGAAAACAGTGCGGTTACACTTATGAACAATATTGCCAGGAAAGAATTGATGTTTCTGTTTAGGATATAATTTTTGTATTTGGGTCACAACGGTTCAGTTATTTTCCACACATTCCTATGCAAAAAATGTTTGTGGCATTATACTGTATCACCCTTAAAACTTTTTGGACACTCTGTATATCAGTAACTTCCACAGCATGCATAAATAATCATTGTATGCGCAAATCATTAACAGCAAGACCTACTGTATTCCAAACATAGTCATTTCATATAATACTTTTAACTAAGGAACTTACTTCAAACTAATAAAAAATTGAAATGTTCTTCTTATATTTATGGATGAAGAGTGGGACGGGAAGGAATGGGGGGGAGGAAATTCAGCCATAAGTCACGTCAGTTACAACGGGAGATTATTTAAAGACAGTCAACTGAAACCTTCTAAATTTTTCTTCAAGAAGGTGACATTTTTTGTCCCAGAAAAGAACTACATTTCCTTTGCCATTTATTTCCAAGCGTTGAGAAACCCTCACTCTTTCTCACCATAACGTTTGAATGGATAAGCGTAGAGAGCATTTCTAATAATAAATTTAATAAAAACATTTTTTGAAGATGTAGTTTTATTAGTGTATTAAAAGTAGAAATGTATTTTATTTTAATTATTTTCTACTTTTTAGTTCTCAAGTTATAATTCATTATCATGAATATTATAGAATCTTGAAATCAATTTTGTCTGAAATTCAGTAACAAATATTATCACTGGTATGGAATCGATATTTAATTAAATTAATCGATTAACTGAGAATTATTTTCTGAAAGCATTAACTTCTAATCGTTTAAGCCTTATTTTTTCGTTTTCCATGGTCATTTCAAAAACAGATAATTCATATTTATGTTTATAATTTCTTAAACTATCAGGTTTAAAATATTCTTAAGATTTCACATATTTGATTAAACGCAATAAAGATCTAATTATTCACTTTAAAAGTTAATTTTTAAGATATTAAATCTATTAGATCAAAGTAGCTAGGCGCTTAGAGGGTTAAAATGGTGTACAGAACATAGATTATAAACATAGTGAAGAAATGTACCTATTATTAACGTAGATATAATTTCTAATTGTTGATTTTTTACTTACTGACGAAATGAGCAAATGAGTTTCATTTTAGGATCTTTCAAACATCAACAGACCTTAATTTATCAAACTCAAAACCCAATATTAATTAATATAAAGAATTTTATCAGTAAGCTTGGAAACGGAAATTTGTTTTTGCATCTAGCTACATTTCGTAGGCAATCTTTCAAAAATTAACCTATTTGTACTATAAGAAAAAAAGTCATGCTCTTCAATAATGATCAGAAAATATTTAATTCTACGCAAAATTTAATAATTAAGAAAAAGAAATAATTCAATGGGATAGATATATTAGGTATTCAGGAGGATAATAAGTTAGAAGGCGTTTAGATATATTTTGACAGAAGAAATATTTTCATCCAAAAAGAAGGGACAGTTTCTTTAAAAGAAAAAGAAAATCGACTGAGTTAGGAATAAGCTCGTGATTTCCAGCGTGAAAAATGTCGCCGTCATTATTTATCAAATTTAGATGCCTTATTTCTTCCATTCGTATCTGACAACTCTATCGATTACGCACTCCAGTGGATTCGAGTGATAAATGGTGCAGTTCCACATCCGGAAAAGTAGTTATAGTTGAACATATCGGAATGTTCGATCGAAATGTTAGATAAAATACGTTTTTTCAGATTGATACTAATGGACCACTTTTTTGTAAGTGTATCTAATAATTTATTGTAATGTTATTTGAATGATCCTTCAAAGTTCGAAATGACATTTGATGTTTTTGTGCTGTTTGTGGGGGGCCAAACGATTAAAAAATAGAAAAGAATGTGATGTCAAATATATTTTTATTTCAGATTTTTGTCTGTATCTGGTTAATTTATCATAAAAAGAATGATTTCATATTTATTTATTATTGAACATGACTTATTCCTCGTGCACCACAAATGTACAACACCAGGCTTACAGAAGTAAGTGTACAAAACAATTCAGTCTTTGAAAGACAATTCTTTATACACACACAAAATAAAATTAAAAGGAGGAAATGCAAACAAACAAATAATGCAAAATAATGAAATGAAGTAGATAAAACAAAGTAAAACATAATACAATAATAATGACAAGAAAATAATAATAACAAATTCGTACTGAACTCCATCAAGAAATGAAAATCAAAATTTCAATAATCAAGAAATCAAAATTATACAGAAGTGTAAGGTACAAAATACCTTCCGAAACAAAAGAAAGAAAAATATATACACAAAAGTTGGAGGATACATAAAAAAACAACAGAGAAGAAGGAAACAAGCACCATTATAGCAATATAAAGCAAAACGGTTTTACAAAAGTTGCATAAATTTTTCTAATCAATAGGAAAGACATCATTTATAATTCCAAGTGTGAACAAATTCTGTAAAAGGTAAGAAAGAGGACTTTGTGCTAATCAATCAAATCAGAGCGACAGGCCAATCCTTTTATGAAACGCCAAGTTTTTGCTGTAAAATTTTCCTGCAATCCTGTACATGCGTGCACCGAAAAATAATATGCTCTACATTTTGAATTTATCATGCAGAACAGTCACACACGTTACTAGTCTGTCGATGGAACCTTTTTAAATATTCCCCAAAATTACCATGCCCAGTAAGAAACTGAGTCACTTTAAAATAGCAGAAGAAGAAAGAATTTTGTTCAAGCCTGTATTTCAACGTCGGAAAGAATTTTTTTGTGTGGCTGGCTTTTGATGAAGAAGCATACTCCTCTTCCCACTTGCCCAGGAGCTTCTGGTGACTGAGTCGTTTCCAATGACATTTGGAAATTCCGAAGTTTATGTTAATTGGCATATTAAGGACATTTTTTGCCAAAAAATCGGCTCTTTCATTACATTACCGAGGATCCCACAGTGTCCTTTCAAATGAGTTAAGAAAATATCCATATGACTCTCTTTAAGAGTTCGAAGAAATGCGAGAGTTTCTATCACAAGCCTTTCTTTGCTCTTAATGTTTAGTAATGCAAACAGAGAAGAAAGAGAATCGGAACAGATTACATATTCAGAGAAAGCGGCTCCATTTTCTTTAAATCAATTTACTGCGAGATTAATGCACAGCAATTCTGCTTGGAATACAGTACACTCATAGCGAATGCGAAACTGTTACACGCAAATTTCTTGATCATCTTCGTAGACAACAAATGCAAAGCCAACTTTAGAGTCCATTTTGCTTCAATCAGTGAAGCAGGTTTTCGCGAAATAATTAAGAATGTTGTTGCCGTATTTTATTATTTGAATCGATTGCAGCAACGCAGGATGGGGAATAGCACAAAGGGGTAATCTTCCATTGATCGTATCAGGTGAAGGATGCCCGAAAGAAAAGTTGACCTAACTTCTTGCGCTGAATTTCCAGATCAAAGGGTGGAATTATTTCATATTTGAAAAAATACCTTCTGTAATAATATTTGCTTATTTTTATTTAAAAATTAAGAGAAAAAGTAAAGTTAATCTAAACTAATTTTACGAAGTTTGTCAATTTTGGAGCTATCGCAACAATTCCGGATTTTTCAGGAAACTCATATAATTCTTTTGGATCTTCTACTGAGATGAAAGATATACATTCGATTTCAGAATTTTTAACTGTGCTTCAGAGTAAGTTCTAAATACTCCCAAATGATATACAGTAGACAACGCTTGTAGTGATAACTTTGACCCTGCCCCAAAGTGATCACTACATCCGAATGATCAGTACAACCAAAATGCCTTAAAATTAATACAGGTCAATTGGTATACAAGGATCACAGGCGTAGCAATCGAGTAACCACTCTTAGGAGAGCTTTGGGGGCAAAACATTAATGCGTCCATGCCACTTTTTAAGGTGAAATATGATAAAGGGGCACCATTTACCCTTATTAAGCCATTTTGCCTCGGGCGGCCCTTACCTCAGCTACGCCACTTACAAGGATAGCAGAAAAAACAGACCGTACTACATTGTTAGTATGTAGTACGGTCCGTAAAACCGCGTAGTGGGAAAACAGGGCACCCTTGATTCTGACGCTTATATTTTTCCAATCCAGCAGACAGATACTGAATTTCTCTCTACTAGTCAAGAAAATGAAACAGTCATAGTGGTGTGTTGTAGCTGTTGAATTCACTGCTCTGTGAAGGTTTATTTGTTTTAAGACGTCAACTCTCTAATGTTTGTTTGATTTTAAACTATCCTTACTTAATAATCATTATAATTATTAAAACTATATTCAGTCCAGCTTATCATACGTTTGCTAAGGACCCTATCAAACAATAATCTATACCCTATCAAATGATAAGGATTTAGTCCAATTGTTGCGCGGTTTTATTTCATTTTATATAACCTCTGCACTCGGGGTAAAACCGGGTACTCCAAGTGGTGGAAGACCGGGGCAATCAGTATTGATGATTCCTCCGGTGAGGACGATACAAACACATCAAACGTTGATTGTTTATATTTTAATGGTGTATTTTCTAATTTAAATAAAGAATAAGGGTTAACCAATGTAAAAACTGTCTTAGAAAGCTGAAGTGGATCGTAGGAAGAAGAAAACTGCTTTACATGTGAATTTTGTAACAAATATTCTTAAACTGTCATAGAAAATAAAAATGATTGCAACTTTTCAACTGAAAATCGAGTTTTTCTAATTTCCAATAATGTTAACACGTGCACCCGGTTTTACCTCACTAATGGGGTAGTTTGACTTTAAAAAATCATTGATAAAATAAGTAATGAAACTGTGACTTTTCTGGAACGATATATTGTACTCCGATAAACAATGGATATTTTAATAAAATTTGACAGCTCTATGTTAAATATTTTAGCTCCAACAGGCCTCCGAACCTTAGATACTCGGGTTTACTCCACTTTCCCCTACTCAAGCGTTTTTAATTATAAAAAGAAAATCACTACAATGAACATAATTGAAAAAAAAGAGTCATACTCATTTAATTTTTTAAGCTTTCCTTACGTTAGCGAATGTAGCCTGTTCTAGTTTTCAAACATTCGGTTGCCAAACCGTTCATATGAATAATGCTAATCAAAATATTCAGCACAGTATTAAAATTATCTTAAAGTACGAAGGGCTTGCAAAGATTCTCAGACTGATGCTGATTTCTCATTGGGCCCATTGTCAATCTTCTCAAGTTCTGTGGCGTTATCTCATTAAAACTGAGCACTACAAACTAATTGTTGATCATTAGGATAGGCGGATTTTCTAAGTAATTAGATACAGAAGATCCGTTCCATGCTATTTTGATTAGCACATCTTTTTTTATCTTTACATCCGTGATCACTACAAGCGGCGATCGCTGTATAAAGGAATTCGATCGACCTACCTGTCTTGATTTTTGGTAAAATATCTGTTTATATTGGATTGATAACCAAAAACTACTTGTAGAAATTCAACTCGCTGTACTTTTTATTTTGTGGAGAGTTTATTTTAGTTATAATATAACGTACCGTTTTGAAGTTACACGAACCTCATAATTTGCATTATGAGGGCGTTTTTTGGACGAACATATTGAGGCGGACTTCATAACTTTGAACCACGGTCAAATGACGAGGGTGACACCTGAGCTGGCACCCACACTCCAAACTTCCGTACTACACCAGTGGGAGGATGTTTGACCCCCTTCGTCTGATTTAGCGTGCAACAGACCCACATACGCGGTGGATCTTCAGTGGAATCGGGATTCAAACCTGAAATCCTCTAACGCCGAAGACGAGATCTTACAACTGCGACACTCGTTTTGAGGAGAAATATGTCTGTTTCCTTTCTAATTTGTCTATAGTTTTATCTAATTCGTATTTTTTGTTTACGAAATTAATTAATTCATGAATGTTCCTGAAAACAATAACGGCAACAATTGCCATTTTGGAGAGCTTAACATTTTTGCAAGGTGTCATTTTTAATAAAATCATTTTCATGTTGTGATTCCATTCACTTATAAATGCAAAGTGTTTTTATATTAAGCAAAAAGAAAAAAAAGCCTTTAAAATTTCTTTTAATCCCATATGTCCGTATCTACAAAAGGTACACAACATAATGTTTTCAGCATTTAAAACGGGGACGCAGTGCTCCTCCCCCTCGGTTTTGGAAGTTCTCAGCTTTGAAACCGAAAGGTTCCAGGCTCGAAACCCGGTTTCATTGAAGATCCGTCGTGTATTGGGTCTGTTGCTCGATAAATCATCCGTAGGGGGTCAAACATCCTCTCGTTGGTATGGTGCGGCAGTTTGGAGTAGGGGTGCCAGCTCAGGTTCGTCCTCGTCATCTGACGGAGGTTCAAAATAAGGAGGTTCATCCCAAATTAGCCCTCGAGTTTTTTTCAAAACGGGACGTTAATATAACTAAACTGAACTAAACATCAACTTCTAAAACTTCTTAACTATTTTAATTAACTAAAGGAGCAACTTAAACTTTAAATTTATCCAATGTTTAAAAAATATTCAACAATCCAAATCAGCAAAAACAATTTTTATGTTGGATTACATTTTAAATCTAACAGACTATCCACATTTATCTTCCATTTAGATCTGTTTTCAATCGCATTAACAAATTTAATGGAGAGCATCATCCAAACCGAAATGCAACGATGGGTCTCGTTTTCTGATTAGATTGACTCTTGAATAAATAATTCTCTTTATTATGAGCCGAATAAGTCTGAGTTACTTTTGCAGTAATTGCTGATTCGCGACTTGCAAGCGAATTTTAGTAAATCTTGAATTAAATTGCGCTATAAAGAGGAAATGTTTTTTAAAAACAGAAAATCGAATAGTGTTTTCGAATAAAAGCTATTGGAGTGCAAATCAAGATGCTTAACTGAAAGGGAAAAATAATTTTAGTTTAGTTATATTAACGTCTCGCTTTGAAGCAACACGAGGGATATTTTGGGACAGCTCAGATGACGAGAGAGGCACCTGAGCTGGAGCCCCCTCTCCAAACTTCCACACCACACCACACCAACGGTGGACATTTGACCGCTACGTATGATGTATAACGTGCAACAGGCCCCATACACGACGGATTTTTAATATCGGGTCGGTCGGGTTTCAATGAAGTCGAGATTAGGCCATCAAAAAATAGAAACCAAAAGAAATATCTAAGTTTCTAGCATTTCCAAATGACAAAATTTATTGTTGGAAGCTCAAATATAAGGGGTATTTTTTAAACCCCGGAACAGATGATGTTAAAGAGAATATTAAGATAATAAATAAATTTAATAAGAATAGTTTCTATAAAAAATACTATAAATAGTGCAGTAAAAAGCAGCTTTTTTAAATTTTAACTATTTTTTATCACTTAGTCTTATTTATAATCCATTTTAGTCTGCGACAGGTTAACTTGACATTACGGAAAAGGCTGTACTCACACAAGGCGCTTCACTGATGAATGACTTAGATCGTACTTTCGCACGTCTTCGGATTACTCTCTGTACGGCTGGACATTCACGAGCGCTCCCTTCCATTCAAATTTGATGGGGGAGGGAGGAAGGGAAATTCTCTCGCTCTAGAAGAAATCTGAGCACGGAGGAAGAAGTAGGTTTAGTAGGGGACCGGCGGCTCTTAGCGGATGGATGTGCATTGTGTGGAGTGGCTGTGATAGGCCTTCCTAAATGGATAGGCTAAAAAATGGAATGGCGTGGAGGAGAGCGCTGTTGAATGGACGGCTTTAAGCTGTGCATTGACGACCACGCTGTTCAACTCCATTTGTAGTACCAATAACTGGTTGTATTCCAATTATTCAATTCGATAGATTTAGGCGAGTCATTCACGGATGTTCCAAAGCACATTACCGCCGGTTTGATGCTCCCCCACTCCTCCTCCCGCCAGACTCACTCCAACACACGGGGGATTTCCGCTTTTTAGAGAGATCTCCTTCCCCTCCCGCAGTGATATCTCCAGTCTAATCACAATTCCCACCCACTTTCCCCCTACTCAACGTCCCACCACGTACGGGTGATTTATCGCCCGCCTCGGAGAATCATATTTCATTTTTATGGCACCCATTCCAATGGGAACCAACCTCTTTGGAATTCCAATTTCGCAGTCTGTCTATGCCAATTTCCATCGGGATTTCACATTGACGAATGGGTTTGGCATCCTGTGTTCCAAAAAATGTGGAGTGGAACAGTGGTGAATGTCCCGGTTTAGGCTTCGCAACAACCAGAGGAAATTGTTTTTAAAACTTCGGGTGCTCCAAATCTATTATGTAACCTGCAATCAAAAAACTAAAACAAAAAGGAAAAGTTGCCAGGTGGATCGATTCTTTTTTTGACGTTCCGTTTAAGTACATGATTTGCGCATTATTTAATAAAAAATGGAACATCGAGAAACACCGATTTAAACAGGAACGTGACACAATATTTAAAGTTGTATATGGCTGAAAATTTTGTTCAATATATATATATATACTTCAATTGACTACATCACCCATTCTTTCATGCTGTTGCCTTGAAATAAAGGATGCATCAAATGTTTTAAAAATTAAAAGAAAATTGAATAAAAAAATAAAAATACATTGACTAAATTATGATAGAAATTAAACTGTGTATTCTGATTACTTGAATTAAATTACAATAAATATCGTACGGCAACACAAATTTTAAATCATGCATACTGTGAGCTATCTTTTTCACTCTTCTAGCACACGGTTGTCAAGAGTTGTTGAAACTAATATGGTATATATGTTACGATCATTGTGGGTAATTGGTTATTATGCATAATCACCGCGGTAAGTATGCATAATCACCGCGGTAAGTATGCATAATAACCGCTTAAAGCTCCGGTTATTATGCATATTAACTCTATGCAGTTCAAGGCAATAAATTTTTTGAAATATGATGAAAAAACATCATGAATGGGTATAGTTTCTTGTCTAGACATAGAAACTACAATTTTTTTTAAAAAAAACTTACATCATTCCGAGGGGGGAGTCGTCCCCCTTTGGGGTCACCCCCTCATATGAGAACCCCCTTAGATACAGCCACTTTGATACACTCAAAAAATATTATTCAATCTTACAGAAAATCATAAATTAAAACTTCAAGAATATTAGAGGAAAATTTCGAGTTAATTTGTTAAAATTGTAAACGTCTAGAACTGAAAATTTTTTTATCTCTGAGTTAAAGAATTTTCCCTAACTTTATCTCTAATAAATCCTATTCCGGATCTAAATTTCATAAGGCTGCTATAAGCATTCTAAAAGGAGTACTATTAGTCCTATCCTAAACCTATTATTTTCCATTTATAGTTAAATTTAACGGTTGAGAAACGAGTGAAATTAGGTGTGCCATCAGCTGGCACACTGTGTCGCAAAGGGTTAACCGATTTACCACATTGACAATAACATATGCATTAAATATTTTACATTCATATTACAGTGACCAATTTGAACCAATATTGTGAATTTGTATCGAATTTTGGACAAAATCCGTGTATGGGAAGATCTACTCTCAGGATAAATCTAAACACAAAAAACACGCAGTTTTGTATTTGGACACGAGAATATCTAAGGGGGGAAACACTTCCCATGCCTTTAGGACTTCGTGCATTTTGTAGAATACTTCTTTTATATTTCAACAAGCATCTTTGTAGAAAAGTTAGAATATTTCCTGCGAAGGAAAATTTATATCATTGAGATTTGTTATCCATATTTTAAGTGATGAATGTCCTCTAAATTATAATAAAACCACCACAATACCAAAACGATAAATACCACAATAACCATCACAATACGAAAATAATAACCAAAACAATAAAAAATTTAAAGAGGAAATTAACTTCAAGCAATGGCAGTAGAGCTTGAATAAAAATTTTAATCTTATTTACTTTACTAACATCTAGTTTTTATCTAATTTGTAAAAATGTGCCTACGAAAAGCAATTTTTTTAAAACCAGGAATGGATATATTTTTCTCTTTTTATAACTGAGAAATAATTATGCTTATAAAATCAATTATGAAAAGCATCTTTGTGATTCAAGCAGAGCAAATGCAAATCGGATAATAATCTCCACTTTTTGCGAATACGTTATTAAAAACATATTTTTCTTACTCCCCTGATAGAAATTTAAATTCGAGGATATCATGAAGTACAGGAAATTAAGGAAATGACAAAAAAAAAGTCCCTTCAGAAAATTTAAATTAAGAGAAGTTGTTTTTTGTTTCATACTACAAAATTTAAAAATGGCAGTATTAATTAAAATCCGCCAACATATTTTTTTATCCAAGTTATTTAACTATCGTAAGTTCTTTTAATGTTAATTTTGAAGCAAATAATATAAATAAGAAGGCGTTGAATTAATTTTTCTTGGAGTTTTAATTGCCTTCTACGTTCTGAGAAGTTATGATGACGTTATCTATAAAGTGTATGTAATATAATATGTACTATATACTTGTATTTAATACAACATTCGCTTTTTCATATGTTCTTTCAATCAGCTCAGTAAATAAGTTATGAAAAAATAATTTGATATTTTCTCAAATAATATCTTTTATATTATTGGTTTAGTTTATTTTTAGTTAGATAAGCGTTCTTCTTGAAGCCTATTTTGGGACGGAATTCATAATTTTGAACCGCGCTTAGAAGATAAGAACAATGTCTGCATCCGAACCACTCTTCTACCGCCTACCATCGGAACCACACCATACCAGCGATGGGACGTCCATCCTTCGATAAATTTAACATGCATCAGGCATATATACGGGACAAATCTTCTGTTTGATCGGGTTTCGGCTAAATGATCCTGCGGTACCGAGGCCAAAACTCTACACGAGATCACTGCGGACATTTTACATGGCAGGTCCTTTTCTTAGCAAATATCCACTTCAATCAATTTCTCCCTGTTTTGAAATTATCAAGTCCTTCTTGTCCGGTTTGAAAACCGGGACTCGTATCTGACCATGGTTCAAAACTACGAGGCTATCCCAAAACAGCTCTCTTGTAGCTGCAAAACGGGACGTTATTCTACTAGGTGTATTTTATTTTCAATCTCCAATCGCACTGTAAAATGACTATCCAAGCGGCAGAAGATGGACCTGTACTGCTGAGAAGTTTCCCCACTAAAACGTATGTCATCTGTTGGAGCTGAACCTGAGGACACTTAACCTAGCCGGCATGATTCATTCTCCCGCCAAGTGCGAGTTGAACAAGGACATTCGTTTACATTAGCAGAAGAGAATAACCACAGCAGAAATTTATCGCAGAATGAAGCCTCGTTTACGGAGCAAACTTTATGAGAGATGATATTGTGCGAGAATGGAATAGGAGATTTAAAGATAGCTGAATTCGGGTTCACGATGAAGATGGACAAGAACGCAAGTCTGTCACTTGTGAAGACCTTTTTCAGCGACTTGACTCAGTGGTTCGACAGAGAGACACGGAGGTGACTAAACTTTTTCGAGAACTGAAGACAGGTAGGCAGCGTTACCTCATTGATGAAGAGCTTCAAGGCTCCGTGGAGATCCTATATCAATACACTGGGGGCCACCTTCTATAAAGAGGGCATTGAAAAATTCGTTCAATTGTATGAAAAATGTATCAATCCTCATTATGATTGTGCCGAAAAGTAAATTTGATTGTACTGGACTCCTGATAATAAAACCGTTTTATTTTCACAATTGTCTTTATTTTATGCCCCATCGGAGGTTAACCTTCTGACAGTCGAATTTAAAAAAATCCTATATAGATGCAACGCTTGAAAACATGTTAAAATACCGTTGAACCAAGCTAATTGCTATTTACATGCAAGGCTTTATTAGTATAATATGATTCAACATTTTAAAAGTACTAAGTAAATCCATTATCTTGCGAAAATCACACGACGCAGCAGAAAATGGACTTGCTTCCAACCCGCGGAAATTGCGGGATAATCATTCAGAGGGTTAATCTCCCCCTCGTAAATATAAACTTAAGTAAATTCAAATTATTTAGTAGTAGAACTGTAGTGTAAACTCGTGCTTTAGAGGGAAAAATATATGTTGGTGCAACATTTGAATTCCATAAAGAGACTTCGAAAGTGCAAAGTAAAATTATTTTCTACTATCTTTTTGTTCAAATCATTAACTATTATCTGCAATTAATTAATTTACATCTAGATAATTCATGTTTCAGTTATAGCTTGAGCCTAATTTAATGCAAATATAGTGGAATTCCTATAATGCTAGTGTGGAATATGATGTTAATTTTTAATATTTTTCCTAGGCCTATTGAGAAAATTTATAACATATCCATTAAATTTTGACAGCTCAGTGGTCTGAAAATCAAATTAAAAACTGAATTTTGACGGAATTGTTACAAGTCAGATCTCTTTTTTCAGAAAGTTTTTAACCGATTGGTCCATCTATAAAATGTAATCAGTGTTAAAATTTGTTTTTAACATTTTACCCGATTTTTAATTTTTTAAAAATTATTTTTGTTTTCTCATATATGAATTATACATAAAAAAGGCGTAATCATCGGGAATTCTAATCTCATGATTAAAAAGAATTTCGGCGATTTAAATCTCCTAAATTCTGAAAAATGAATTTCTTTTTATGAATTATTTTTTTGTGCAACCAGCTGGATGGATGGAATTTGGGACATCGTCTTTATGCTCAAATGGATCTATATTAAATTTTATTCGACCAATTCATTGAAGGGAAAACTGCATATTCCAAAATGTTCGCTCGATTTTCTTCACAATACGACGAGGCTGAATACAAAATGGGCCATATTAAGGAATTATACGTGGAAGTATAGAGGAGAACTCAACCACTGATTATTTATTGTAATTAGATGCAATTGTAGCATAATGTCCATTATTATAATGATCTATACTTTTAGGTGATATTTTATTCGGGAATGAGAGAGAAAAACGAAGAGGGTGACAGAACTCTCCAAATATTTTTTATGCATTTCGTAAATATCTTGAAAGCTTTATCAAATCGTACTTTCTTCTTTACAAAAAAATAAATAAATAGTTGGATGAAATAAAAATAGTAAGATATGGCATAAAAAATCAGAATTCTGATTGATCATTCCCTCTGACTGGGTTTTCTTACTGGAATGATTGTAAGAAGAAGGAGGTAATAAGATTGCCTGGAAAAAATTTGATTTTATATCAGAATGCAGAACTATCTTTCCTCCTTTCAAAGGATACCGCCTTTTTCGTTATTTTTAGAACAAGTCCCATCTAAACAAATTTAATCAACATGAGACGAAATTAGAATTCGAACTTTAATTTTTGCTTTTCATCTTATGTTGCATTTTTTAGAGTTTTATTTTTTATCGCCCTTTGCAACGTACACAAAGTTTTTCTTGACAAGAAAAGAAAGTCGATATGCAACCACTTCTGGAATTCAATATGTATCATACTTTCGTTCCTAAATTATATTACAAAGTAAGAAAGTAATTTGTAATACAATTTTTTAATATGTGTTCTTGTAGTTTATTTTAATATTATTTTGTTTTCGGAGATATTAGGCTTAATTCTATTAAGTATATTTTAGAGAGGCGGGAGACCATTAATATCAAAATGGAATACACACGATTTATTATCTGAACAACGAGTTATTGTCTATAAATTAATATTCATTTGAATCAGCAAAGTCATTGGAGTCTTGAGCCCCAAAACAAACTGCATTCTACTGCACCTATGATAGAAAACTGGCCTTTATTAAATAACTAAAAGAGTGACATAGTTATAACTCACATACGAATCGAACTCACGAAAGTTGCACATCGATATTTATTACTTAGTGAATAAATGCCTGTGTGTCAACATAGCAATTGTAAGATGACAGTCCTTCATATTCTTATTGAATGCCCACATTTCAATTCCTACCACTTGTATAATTGTTGTTACACTACCAATGTTACTTGGTAGAAACCCTCATGATCATCTATAACAGTTTTTAATTAAAATCCATAGAGTTTTATTTCCTTCTTTAAACTTGTTCATTTCAATATTGAATTATAAGATTTTACAGCCTTATCAATTATTGCTTTTTATAAAGATAATTTGTTAAGATTTTAGGAAAATTATGGAGTCTTGTCTTTGCTTAAAGAGAATATTTATAATATATTTAAAGATATTATAACATGAGAGAATAATTATGAAAAATAATTGCGTACTTGGAGCAGAAAAGCCAATAACCTTGCTCTTGCGCCATAAAATAACAAACAAAACCACACAAGTTATTTTTGTGATTCTATCAATTTCATGTTGAAATTGTTGGGTGTATCTGACATTATTTTTACGTATTTTTACGTATCTGCAAAACTAATACCATGGGGTTTTGTTACAAAAATAACGCAACGAGAAAAAATGCGTCCTTGTTTTGCAAAATAATACGATATATAAGAAAACTGCATTTTTTAAAATATGAAATAGTATTATACTCAATATCCATTCTTTTATTTAAGCTGTCCAAATATTCGTGTCAATTCAAAATAAAATGATTCAATCCACAATCGTGTCATAGTTTGATTGATGGAAACACAAAAAATTGAAACATTTGAAAGCAGACAACCTTTCTATACCTAAAGTTTCCGTTAGCCGCACGACTCCGATCTATTTCTTTTGAGTTTTACAGAAAAGCTATTCACTCAACCTAAGAAGTCGACGAGAGAAAAAAAAACTTGCTTTTTCAAAATGCGCCATGGTGCTTTATGACTTTCAGGGGCCCCAAATCGTTCTTTCTGTGATTGGCAGCTCTATAATACAAACTGCCACAGCTGAAACCCGTGAGCTGTCTGAAAAAAAAAGGGAATCTATTTCCTAGAGCATTGAAAAAATTCGAGAGAGATGACAGCTCTCCCCACTTTTGTTGCTATTGGCTATTTCCGATCAGAAGGTAGAACAGATTAGGTGTAGAGCTGGCCGCCATGATTAAGTGAGAGGGGCCAAGTAAGCGAAATTGATTGTTTGAGAACTTGAAATACATTTCGTTCAGGGATGGAAATTTAGCTACTATATATATTTAATACGGTAACGGATAGTTTAGTTTATTTATATTAACGTCCCGTTCCCAAGAACACCAGTGTTATTTTTGGGACGAACCTCGTAATTTTGTGCCGCGGTCAGATGAAGAGGACAACACTTCAGCTGGTACTCCCTCTCCAAGATTCCGCACCACACCAGCGGGAGGATGTTTGACCCACTACATATGATTTAATGTGCAACAAGCCCACATACACGGCGGAATTTCAGTGGAATCGGGTGTAGAACCTTGAATCTTTACCACAAGGCCGATAGAGGAAATTCATGCTTATAATTCGAAAGATTTAACCATGAAAACAAGCTAGTATCAATTTCACATCTCATATATGAAGTGTTAAAGGAAAAGTAATGTAACCGTCAAGATTTCGAGATTTTGAAGAATATCAACGTTTTAAACCGCACTGTGTGGGGTAAAGAAAGATTTTGGATTACGTCCGTCAATTTGTGAATACAATAACCCAAAAATATAAAGAGTTAGATAAATGAAATTTCGTTTGCAGTCTCAGCATCAAAATTGTAGATTCCCAAAGATTTCAAAAGAATCTTCGGAAATCTATAAAGGGAAGACTACTTGTCTGCCCTGAATCTTCGTCAAAAAAAGATTATCTGTCCGCCTTCCGTGTACATGTGGACACGATTGTGGCAACTTGAGCCACAGTAATCCCTAAAAAGGGAAATTATTAGCATGCACCTTCCCTATTCGTTGGGGAATTCAATCAGTCTGGAAAAAATCATGGACGAATGAGGTCCTAAGAATGGAATCGGTAATCTGACGATTTAAAAGTCAGTGTTCTAAATGTTCAGCTGTGTGAAATACGTATTCGTAAAATTGTAGATTCCCAAAGATTTCAAAAGAATCTTCGGAAATCTATAAAGGGAAGACTACCTGTCTGCCCTGAATCTTCGTCAAAGAAAGATTATCTGTCCGCCTTCCGTATACATGTGGACACGATTGTGGCAACTTGAGCCACAGTAATCCCTAAAAAGGGCAATTATTAGCATGCACCTTCCCTATCCGTTGGGAATTCAATCAGTCTGGAAAAAATCGTGGACGAATGAGGTCCTAAGAATGGAATCGGTAATCTGACGATTTAAAAGTCAGTTTTCTAAATGCTCAGCTGTGTGAAATACGTGTTCGTAAATGTCTATGTGTCGAGTTGTTATTCGTCAAATAAATAATCGGAAAATGCAAAAGAGAACTGGTTATTTGAACTCTTAAAGAACACGCAATATCGAAACTTAGGCTTACTACCATAGTGATAACGCAAAAACGCAATGAACTAGATGAATGTACTATATAGAGAAGAGTTGCCGAATCGTCGCCGAGATCAAACCAGTATTTTAACTTCAATTCTATTAATAATTTTGGAAGTAAGAGAGATATCTTATGTTCCAACAATGCAAATGCCGTGTATGGAAACAATTTTGGAGAAATGGGTATGTAGTTACAGCTAGAGATCATGCGTTTAAATTTAGATCTTACCAATTAAATATTGTAATAAAAGTAAAATAGTCCTTACGTTGTTTTGAAGTAAGCAGCAAAATATTTTATTACTAGAAAATCACCCGTCATGGTATGACGGGTGCAAATTACCTGTTCATTCGAGAGATTTCTCGTCAAATTTGACGTGTTTAAATAGATATATATGTGAGAGAAATGTTTGACATTGATTGAAAACAAATAAAATAAACACATGTTTTATGACAGGAAATATTTTTTTATTTACATATTTCTTTATTCAAAAAACCTCTTGGTAAACAACATTCCGTGTGAAGTATTTTTCGTTGTTTAGCAATTTTATTATAATTAAATAACCATGAAATTCTCAGCTTGTCAAACATAAGTCAAAAGTTAAAATTTCAAAGGAATTCTTTTTCGAAATTCTAATCAAAACAAAGCACTTCTCTGCTTGTCAAGCGTTGTCAAAAAATATTATCAAATTATATCATCACGATTGCAATAAATAATTATCGTGGCGTCGAAACTATATCACGCGCATGATATACCACTGACATAATTTACTACTTTCTATTAAAAAACGGAAATGAATTTGAAATATATGATCGACATAATTTAAAATTTCTCGGGAACTATTGATCATAGCGAGATAAATTTTATATCAATCGATAGGAAATTTTATATCACTATTTTAGAGCTATCAAATTTGAAATCAGAACGACAATTACTTTTTTAAATCGAAAATTACTGCAATTTAGGTGCTCTAACAATGAAATAACGCTGTTTAACGTCTCGCAGTGCTATGGCGCGAGTTTTTATTGTTGGTGACGTCAAAGCGTTACCGAGAGACAGATTTGGGCTACTATATTAGTAATATCCTCAGAGAAAAAACTTGCTTGGCTACAATTTACTAAAATGATTTTAATAAAATAGTTTAAAGATAAGGTTAGGAGATTTTTTTTATTGTTGTTCACAAGTGTTTCATATTGGGCTGCAAGCAGTTGCCTAAATCAGTTATTTTAACGAAAATATTAGTAATTAAATATTTTAAATTATAAATTAAATATTTTAACAAAAGTCTACACTCTGCTTTGAAGTAAGTAGCAAAATATGTAACATTCTTAGAGAGGAAGCATAATGGACTACAATTTACGAAGAAGCCTTTATTAAAATAGTTAGAAGATAAGGTTAGGGAATATTTTTGTTGCTGTTATCCAAAAATTGACCAGACTAGACATCAAACAGTTGCCTAAATTGGACTATTTAAATCGATTACCTTGAACTAGAGGAATAGCTCAAAAATAGCACAATTTTTAGGCTATTTTTCTCTTTTAAAACGTATTTCTTAAAAGGTTTATTAAATTGTTTTGAAGACAATAAACTACAAGAAAGTTCTACTGCATTATTCTTATCAAACTTACTTCTCTGTCACTTTACATTAGATAAGGTTTATATGGTCCAAATTCTTAACCTTACCCTATGTATTTCTACCTTACCCTATGTTACCCTAGAAATGTAGATACGTATCAAATTTTGGACAAGTTTGTGTAATCGTTGATTGTATGTCAGTTTGCCTTTTCTTGTGTATGTGAACGTAATAAGCTAGAGTAATGAATTTTTTTATGCGATCCTTACTGCAAATTTGTATACCATTCTAAAGTTTTGAAATAAATCCATCGAGGGGCCTTTTACCTCTCTGCGTGTATTACGGTGGATCGAAAAGTATTGGAAAAGTTTTTTTGGGGGAAATTACTTTTGGCGCGGGGTGGGGAAGTTGTGTCTTTAAGTATATTAGTTTATATAATTTTTTTTCTTCAAATCCATTTATATCTTCCGGCGCCCCAAGTGCCCCAAAAATAGTTAAAAACGACACTTTTTGGAAATTTATAAAAAATATTTTCAAAATTCCCTTTAGCGCCGGGTAAGAAAGTTTTATTTTGGCTATATTAGTTTACGTTTTATTATTATTATTATTATTATTATTATTCAAATTCATTCATATCTTCTGGTGGCCCAAGAGCCCCATAACAGTTAAAAATTGACATTTTTACGATTTGACTCATTAAAACAACAAGGGAGGGAGGAATAAAAGAACGCTTTTGCCAACTCCTGTAACGATGTGTTTTTGTTTAGGAAAAGTCGAGATTAGGGCATAGTTTATCTTTGTCTTCGAAATAAAGTAAAATTGTGTAATATTGTAAAATATAAAAAAAGAAGAAAAGGTAGTTGTGGGTCCCTGAATAATATTATATAAACAAAAATAATTTTATTCATTTAATAATAAAAATAAATAATTTTTCATTCTCTCTTATACGTTTCCCCCTATAAAATAGTTTATTTAACGCATTTTTTATTTTTAATTCAAAATTTGTATAAAAATCGTTTTTTTTCAAATATTTAAGTGTCTTGGGCCACTGGAAAAACGAAGTTGAAAAATTTTTGCATGTATGTAGCCCACTTAAAAGGCAACTTTTGCACCCTACGCCGATTATTCTATCCACACTTTGAATTTTCGATTCACCCTAGTGTGTATGTGGGCAAGATAACTCAAAAACTCAACGAAGTAGAAAAAAAATTTGTGCGTGGTTTCGACACCCAAAATCTAAGTCTGTATCAACATTCAACTCACTCGGTCAACTTAACCAGTCAGTTGGTAGTCAACTCACCAATCTCCCTCAATCGCTACACATCGATCATTCGTTCGGTAGACATGAAGAGCGTCATAAATCACACTCAATTCTCTTCATTATGCGAAGTTGCTAAACAGAAAATGCTCATTATTGTGAAGCTCAAGATCTGAACAATTTTAAAGATTTTAAAAGAAGCAGGAACTGCGGAAGTGTCCAGAATCCAAAATTGTTCCACACAAGTTTAAGCAGCGCTGGTATAAAGATGTTTGATCGGAAATAGTATCCTTATAATTTAAATAAAGTACCATTAAAGGCTACAACTGTTTTTTATTGTTTCACCAAAGCTGTTGAACTGTTCTTATTTATTGAACACAAAAAGGTTTTCATACACACCGGTAATACATTTTGGTCAATACACCCAATTCAAAAACATGTAGTAAGACGCCTGTCTTTCACCTTGAGTTTCCGTTTACTACATGACTTCGATCTATTTATTTTGAATTACACAGAAAAGTCTTACACTGAAACTAAGACTCTTTGAAGAGGGAAGAAAAAAATCAATTAAAATGTTTCGTGTCGCTTTATAGCAACTATAAAAAACAAGCAATTACCGCTTAAATCCACTAGCTGTACGGAGGAAAAAAGAATAGGCTTTCTGCGGCAGAAAAAAAATTAAGAAGAGTAGAGATAGATACCATCGATTCTGAAACGGTTGGGTATTTCCGATCAGAAAGTGTAATATGTTATATCTGGTGAAGGATTGTGGTAAAATCTCAGTTGCCAGTAGAAGTTGTCAGGTAAGTGAAAAAAATATCTTTACGAAAATGCATGAACTCAGAAGGCATTGTATTGAACGCTGCAATTGGGATATTTGAATATTTTAGTTTAGTTTAATTAGATTTAGGCCCGTTTGAAGCTTTATGTTGGTTATAATTTTCAATCGATGTCAGATGGCGAGGATGATATCTGAGCTGGCAGGCTCCTCCTCAAAATTCGACTCCACATTAGCAGAAGGACGTTTACAGGCATAACATACACCAGATTCATGTAAGCGGAGAATCTTTAGAGGAATCATATCCCGAAGCAAAGACTCTGCCACAGTGATCTCGAGATTTTTGAGTAAAGCGGTTCACATGTGAAAAAGTTGTGAAGAGAGAGCAGGTGTTTTATAAAGAAAAGGGGTGTAAGCATATTTCGAAAGAAGGTCAATCACAAGGCTATTTCGAAACAAGGTCAATCACAAAGCTATTTCGAAACATGGTCAATCACAAGGCTATTTCGAAACAAGGTCAATCTCAAGGCTATTTCGAAACAAGGTCAATAACAACGCTATTTCGAAACAAGGTCAATCACAAGGCTTATGATATGTTTTATAGTGCCTTTTCAGAGTCGGTGGGAGCAGCAGGCTATCGACGTGCAGATGTGCCAATCTTTGAGAATGCCACGAAGACAAAATATTAATGCATGATATCACTTTATAAATCCAAATATGAAAAATGAGGGAAACACATTACTTTCCGTGTGTCATTTGCTTTTACTACGCCACTGAGCCTACTAGTTATAAAGGTTATGAAATTGCATGACGGAAGTTATGCCGTGGGACTTCCGTTTTAATAATTTCGATCGTTGCTGATATGCATTTGGTTTGTTCAAAATTTCCTTTAAACCTTTTTTAACTTTAACTGTTATTTAAGAAATCGGTATTAGCTATCCTGATGGTTGAAGTTTTTTGTTCTTGTACAGTAAGTTGATAAATGTTATATCCATGAGAAGTAAGATAACAAATGAGAAAAATAAAGAAAATTCGATTCGCAAGTCCGAAACAATAGTAGCATGATAACATCATCATTTTAAAAAGAATTATTTATTTTATTGTCAGCGCTTTCTGAAAATATTTCGTCTTAGTTTCTAAATCAAGTTTCCAAATTCCTAAAATTATATCAAAATAATACAAAATGAGAGGTACTTCTATTAAATTTGAAACAAAAGTATGCAAACAAGTCTTGAAAATTAAATATTTTTTAAATGTAAATTTACTAATTTTTTGAATGAAATATCATGCCATGAAAGTCGACTCCACAATTAAACAGACTCCTAAGCATTTCAATACGAATGAATCGTAAAAAACTACCCCAGCAACCGTTGCATAGCAAATTTTAAAAATGTTATTGAAAAATTGTACGGAAATAAAATTGGCATCACTGAAAAGTTAATTTTTAAAATTTTAAAATAGTGTAAAATTTTTCTGAGTGATAATATGCTCCAAAACTATGGAGGAAAAACGTCAAAATTTCGATTAATTTCAAAAACCTAACTGAAATTTTGAAAAACCCTTTCTTAGAGAGCACCCATTTCCCTAGAAGTTGCTACGTGCCAAATTTGGTAGCTCTAGGTCAAACAGTCTACCCTGTGGATAGATTTGAACGGTTTTTGCGTCATGAATCACTTAATTTAGTATGCAAACTTAAAAACATTATCATACTAAAATAAATCCAATTGGGGATTTGAATCATCTTGGGATCAACAGTTAACCCTTTGATGTCCTATGCTGAGGCGGACTCGACATCGATGGATTTTTGCCACGAAATCCTGTGTCGAAGTAAACTCGACATTTTTGACTCAAGTTGCTTTTAATAAAAATGAAAGGTCTGGTAATGTCCTAGGGTAAACAAACTATAAAGCCAAGTGCGCTCGGGAGATGTACGTACCGCGGAGCTCCATATAAGAGTCTCTATCGTACGACGATGCTGTAAGTGCTTCAGTAGCGCTGTAGGTAACGTGTCAGTCCCGTAATTATTCAAGAAGAGTAATAATCTGGAGGTTATGAGTTCGATCGTCACCTGTGGCAGGTTAATTTTATTTGGGCTAGGAAACTCCTGAACCTGTTCTTTTCAGAACTGTTCAGAAAGGGAGATACCAGTGAAATCAAAAGTTCAGGCCAAATATTTCAAGTTGGGCTCTGATTATCAACTGCCAAATCTGAGGAAGGCTCCCGGGTGGGGCGGGAACTCAACCAACCATGAACGAACTTTGTGACTCTAAAAAACTTGCGTGTTTCTGCAGTAATTTAATGATAAGTGTGTATGTATTATGTATTGCCATTGTATTAACATTGGCATCAGGCACGGGGACATGGGGCGGCGTTGTGTATGTAGGTATTAAGATTTTTTAAATCACAGGTTAAGTAATTATATATATTAAAATTTTTTACTTTATTTTATTATTAAAAGATCGGTACAGCAAAATTTTATCCCCCTCTGAAAAATATTCTATGAAAATTAATTTAATAATTACATTTAAATAATTTTCAGTGAATTTATTAAAATGCAATTATTAATAAATTCAATGACAATGGCTGAGACTTGCTAGAAAGCTTTTGAAAAAAACCTTCGGACTGCAAAGGATTAAATATCCTATCATTATAGCCGTTTATTTGCTTATCCAAAAATTTTTGTCTGTGTATATTTTTCTCTTTTTAGGCTATGCTTTGCGATTCTTATTTGAAACGCTACGACTTTTATATCCTATGAGACTTCGCGCGCGCCCACACGCACACATCCCCCCCACACACATAGGTTTTAACCTGCATCCTTTTCGTCTCCAAGTATAAATATTCTTGCGGTACTTCTTCGTGGAAATTACAGAAAAATCTT
>BGPR01012871.1:21428-43441 GCA_013235015.1 Araneus ventricosus | reverse complement strand
GAAAAAGTGACGTCTCCCAACCCATCCGGGGGTACCAGAATAGACCCGCAAGTTTCCTAACACATTGAACAACTATGATTGTTAGTTTCGTTACTGTCTGTTCTACTGAAATCTGCTTAAAAAAATGCTCAGTTAGTAATAGCCCATTGCAATTAGGTAAAATAGGGGAAAAAATTTATATAGTTTTGAAACTTTGGTCAAATACCTCTTTGGCCTCCAGGATATCGGAACCGAAAACTTTCCACCTCTCCGGGGGGAGCTTCCGCCCCTAGGGGGGAAAACTGAAGTGAAGTGGAGTGTTAGGTCAGTTTTTTCTAGATTTCTTCACCCTTACACATTCAATGTTAGAAATTGTATATATGAAAGTGGTAGAGCATAAAATTCTGCGTCGAATGAGTACCAAGACTATATATTTTGTTGCAGTGGTACGATTACAAACTCTTATCAAAGTTGCAATGATTTTTCAATTTTCCAAAAAAAATCATTATTCTTACAAAAGACGAAGCATACAATCAAATATTCTATCTAAATAATGTTTGTATGTATAAGTATTCACTTTTGTAAGAACATGCATATGTGCTTACAAATATACAACATGCATATGTGCTAGGGAGACGTCACTTTTCCCGTTGTTAACGTGCGGAAAAAGTGACGTCTCCCAACCCAACCGGGGGTACCAGAATAGACCCGCAAGTTTCCTAACACATAGAACAACTATGATTGCTAGTTTCGTTACTGTATGTTCCACTGAAATCTGCTTAAAAAATGCTCAGTTAGTAAACTTAAAAATGATTGACACTTTTTTGTCCCAGTAGAGTCAACACAAAGGCTTTTGTGCCTTAAAACCCCAAACAAACCAATCCATCGTTTTAAAACATGTTTCTTAGTTTAAAAATCATTTAACCACTGCATTTTTAATTCGAAGTAGGAAAGTATGTTGAAGAAATTTTAGACATTTGTTTAAAATCTTATTTTTCAAAGGTTTTTTTTTACCGAAAGTTTTGGGGTTAAATTACTGTTATTTAATACACTCTTTTGCTTTTCATGAACTGCTATTCAAAATTTTAAAATTCATATTAGTTTAGTTATAGTTGTAACCCGTTAATTTAAATTAGATGAGCAGCATTGGGCTTAAGTGTAAAGCAACAAAGAAATTTGAAGTCTGAACAAAATTTAATTTAGCTTCCATTCGTTTTAAACATATGAATATGGCTTTAAATAAAAAGCCGTCTTAGGCAATGTTGAGTTTTTTATTATTGGTTTCTTAATAACCAACATAAAGTTTATAAAAGAATATATAGACTGGTCTGTAAGTTCCATAAACTCAACATCTAGATATTTAAGTTTAATGGGTGATGTAGAAAGATTTCGAGTCTTGAAGATGGCCATAATAATTAAAAATATCTACGAACCATTTGAGGTATTTACCATACAGATGCATAATGCAATCCTTAGTGTAATAATTGCACATAATTTCTCAGTAAAAATCTATAAATTAAACAGAAAAACGTTTTTATCATTGTTAGGAAAGAAATGTCAAAACACTGTTATAAATCACGTATACCCTAAGTGAATCGGCAGATAAATAAGAAGATAAATGCTCTGAGTAAATTGGAATTTTAATCTCATCTATAATGTATTTTAATTTGTGATGGAATTTCTCACAATTTTCATTGCGGCTTTATATTAGGGTTACCATGGTCCGGATTTCATGCTGATGTCTGAACTAGTGTCCGGATATTCAAAATGTCCATCCTAATTTTTTTCCTTTCCTGAAAATCTGTGCTAGTGTTATGTTTCAGTTTAGTTCAGTTATATTAACGTCCCATTTTTGAAGCAACACAAAGACTAATTTAGGACAGACCTCGTATTTTTGAACCCCGGTCAGATGTTGAGGACGACACCTGAACTGGTACCCCCTCTCTAACCAGACCAGAGAGAGGACGCTTGACCCCGCAAGTATGATTTAGTATGCAACAGGCGCTACACTACACGACGGATCTTTAGTGGAATCAGGTTCTGAAACAGGAGCCCTCCGGCCCTTTTTTCTAGTGTTATGAAAGAGGGTGGCTGGTAGGCATCTTTTAGAATTTTATACCTAACTTTTCCCCCCATTGCGTCCAGGTTTCAACTAAAAAAATATGGTAAACCTACTTTATATCCTTCTCTTATTGTTCTTTGCGTCTCACGCTTTTACGGTCTTCGTTTTAACTTCTATATTTTGTTTTAATACATTAGTTAATAAACTTTATATTAATTATTTTCCAGTCTTTAATATATTCACCAAAGGGAGCGCCTCTTTCCTTTTCCGAGATATTTGATACAGACAAAGGGATTTTGCTCTTATAAAACACCCAAGCTTTATCCGGGAATCAATTTGTTCACTTAAGTGTTGCAATGTTGTACAGACGGAAATTTACATCAATATTCTAAATAGATGTATAAAATTTCATCTAGAAAAAAAAGTCTTGGTATCTAATATTTTGATCCTTGCATTTTAATATTCTACTACAATATTAAATATTCTAATTCACATTGGTAATATTTTTATTCGAAAAATAAATATTTTAAATCTTTTCTCATATTCTTGATTTCTCAGCTTAATTTGTCTTTGTTGGAATAGGGACATCAAATAAAACTGCAAACGCTTACTGATAGGGATACGCTATAAATGTAATTAAAATTCGAATTTGCATAATTATTTTAATTTTTTTTTAATGTCCAGGACTTTTTTGCATCTGTCTGGCGCAAAATATCCAATGCTGGGCTCTTGCGCCAAAAAAGTCCAAACTCTTGACACCTGCCTTTCTCCATACAAGCTTTCATATTCTAAAAACCCGTAAATTTCTTCTTCAGCATTAGCAATCAATGTATCTATAAGTTTTTGGTACCATCGTTCTTCAGATACCAATTTTTAGAAACGATGCATATTACATTACATGTCTCGTCGTGAAGTAAAGATTTCTTCATCTCGTCTAGGTTCATTTCAATTTCATCGAAATGCACACCTGTAGATTCCACGCTTTTATCAAGAGATGCATCGAGAACCATTACAGACTCTATTAATGCATCAGCTTGTTCCAAACTGAAGTTCAGCTTATCTGGTAATTGTGTTATCAACACTTTCAGGCCATGCAAAATGCATATAGCTTCATTTAAAGTTTCGTTTCTGTCGTTTAGTTCTTCAGAAATGGCCCGCTATTTGCGCGCAAAATAAAGCAAAATTTTGGAGTTTTCGTTGATATATTAAAGCACAAAAATTAATTTGTACCATTTCAAAATTATCGGAAAAACATCGTTTTAATGATACTAATTTTGTTTTCGTCCCATTCTTTTCCTAATTTTAAAAAATTTTCAAAAATAATTTTAAGCATAATTTGCAACAATAATTTTCATTCCGAAATTCAATCCGTTTTCATTGTTTATAAAAATATTTAATTCCATATCTCTCTTCCATTAAGGAAAGCTAAAGTTATATTCAAATGGATTTCATTTTTTATTTTATCATTTCGACAATTTTTTTATGAAATCGTTTAAGAAACCCTCTGCGCTTTAGTTATATGCGTGATCCGTTTCGATGCAACTCGAGGGCTATTTTGGGACGGACTTCGTAATTTTGAACCACGGTCAGATGACGAGGACGATACCTGAGCTTCCCTGTATCCCTACTTCCGCATCAGACAAACGGGAGCACGTTTGACCCATATCATATTTAGAGAGTAGCAGCGCCACAAACACCGTGTATCTTCAGTGGAATCTGGTTTCGAACCTGGAAGGTAACTGTTTCCAAAGCCGAGATCTTAACATTAAGCCTGTGCGGCCGCTAAATTATAGGAACTATACTATATATAGACTACTAGCAGTACGCGCACGGCGTTGCCCGTGGGATCGGGATTTCAACAAAATAAAAGAAAAAGCCCTCATACAATTACATAAATGAAAGTTTTAAAAACGAAATCAAAACAGAAATATATATATTATTGAGTTTGTCCGCCTCTTTTTCCTCTCGACCGAGTACCGTTAAATCCAAAACAATGTCAAAAAATTACAATGATATTTATTACACCGCAAGCAAAGTATGAAAGGCAAAGAAATAAGTTAAGACACGCTTAAAAATAATAATCGAAGTCATCGAGCAAATAAATCATCTCCTCGCAGAAGCGAAGGTAATGACGTCACCCTGGCCCTTCAGCCAATGAAATTGCCCGCAACGTTCCGGAGACTGTTGCGGGCGGAAGCTTCGCTAGAGGAAACATATCGTTCAACTACCAGGAAAAAATTAATTTAAAAAAAAATAAAAAAGATATTTTAACCATTCTCATTTTAAATCCGACAGAACCGTTGCAGTTATAAGCTGAAAAAAAATTGAAAATAATAGTGTTATTAGAAAGTCGGATGCAACAAATTTAAAAACAAAACCAACATTTAGATGGCAAAACTGACTGATTTTTAAAAAATTCTCAAAATTCAGTAATTTACGATAGAAATTCAAAACTAACTTCATTAGAACGGAAATCGCGTGCTCTTTCCGATGGTGTACCTATTTTTGTCGTACAGTTATTTGAAACCATTCTATTGAGAAATTAGTGCGAAAAATCAACCAAAACAACACAAAACATTAGATAAAAAAAATTCTTGATTAAAATTTAAAGTTTAGGCTTCGAGGTGCATTCAGTCACCATTAGGACTATCTGTGTGCCAAATTTCATGGCTGTAAGTGCGATAGATTCGTCTGGACATCGCAGACAAACACACACACACGCACACAAACATTGCCTTTTATAAGTATAGACTATATTAGGAATAGGTACTATAATAAGAAAAATGTCCAGAAAGCTCTACAAATTTTGTTTTCAAATCTTCAGTTCAGGTTATGGACATGTTTTGATTCAGTCGAACTTGTCGCCGAAGGCGGCAAGTGTACGATAATAAATATTTGATTTTCATACATCAGGTAGATCTGAGCAAAGATCTGACGATTCAAATGAAACGCGAGGATTTGGTATTAACCTTCATCGTTCCTTTGGCTCCGGTAAGGGGACATTGAGTTCCTTGCATACTTTACCCTCAAAACGCATATGATACAATTCTTTATTCAAATAATTTCTTCAGGATTTTATTGAGACCGTTGCTACTCGTTTTTGTTGCTAATCAAAGGAATTGCGTAGTCTTCTAAGAAATTTAATCTGCGTTTGTGACATGTGAAGTACAATACGCATCTAATTTGTTTTGGAAGCGCTAAAGGTTAAGATACTATGGTTGCTTCGTGGGAAAATCATCGACTCATAACTCAAGTCTTGTATTTTAATTTTTCGTTCATGCAAAGTTTTCAAAGAGAAAGTATCATGATAACCAAAAAGTTAAACCTAACCAAATGGAATGGTACCTATGAACTCAAAAAGTCAACTCAAAAACGGAGCAAGCTTGGATGATTGAAAATTGGTCTGCTGTCGAATAAGCGCAAACATCGTATGCGTTTGACCGCGATAATTCAAAAATGCAATCAGCTAGATGGATGAAATTCGGCATATGGCTTGATGGCCAGATTTGTTGTTCTATTCATATTTTGGAGGAAATCTGTCCTATGGTAGAGTGTTTGGTCAGTGTATATCATAAATATTAATCGAAAACGTCACAGGTTTGATTAGGGCAAGCATCGTATGTGTATGACCGCAATAACTCAGAGATGCAATCAGCTAGATGGATGAAATTCGGCATATGGCTTGATGGCCAGATTTTGCTTGTTCTATTCATATTTTTGAGGAAATTCTGTCCTATGGTGAGCGTTTGTCAGTGTATATCATAAATATTAACGGAAACGTCACAGGTTGATAGCAAGACATCGTGGATGTGTATGACCACAATCGGAGAGATGCAGTAATCAGCTAGATGGATGAAATTCGGTCATATGGCTTGATGGGCTGTAAGGTTTGTTGTTCTATTCATATTTTGGAGGAAATCTGTCCTATGGTAGAGTGTTTGGTCAGTGTATATCATAAATATTAATCGGAAACGTCACAGGTTTGATTAGGGCAAACATCGTATGTGTATGTCCGCAATAACTCAGAGATGCAATCAGCTAGATGGATGAAATTCGGCATATGGCTTGATGGCCAGATTTGTTGTTCTATTCATATTTTGGAGGAAATCTGTCCTATGGGAGACTGTTTAGTCCATGCGTTTGTGAAAATTATGAATCGAAAACGTCACAAGTTTGATAAATAAAATATGGTACGAAGTTTTTAACACTTAAAACTGTAGATCGGATTGATTTGGTCGACTGGCTGAGGTCCAAAATACATACTCAATTCTTATTACCGTGATCCTGCTTATCTACCATACGTTTGGCGCAGTTTAGCCAAAAATGGATCTTGCGCCATTAAACCTCATACAACCAACCAACATACTCGATTCTTTTCAGTAAAATTATTTAACAGAATACATTTGAAAACAGACGAGTATACATTTTGACTCTAAAACTGTAGATCTGAATATGTAACGAAAACGGCATTGTGTAAATGTCTACGCACGCGAGAGATCCAACAGACCAAAAGAAGCAGAAATGATCCGGAACTCACCGCGTATGGGCAGGGCCAAATTTAAACATTTCTATGCCCTAGCCCAAAACATATTCTGCAGCCCTTTCCTTCTCAAAAGAAATAATACAAGGGTCGATTCTTTTTAATCTCTTATGAACCATGAAAAAGAGTAGAGAAAAAAAAATATTTTTTACTAAAAGTTAAGAACGAACATTGTTGCTTTTTGACATAATCGCCGCGAAGATTCAAGAATTTGCCATATCGGTAGACCAGGTTTCCGATTCTCTCTTCGAAGAACGTTGCCACCAGTGAACGTTTTCTGGAAGCTTTGGCCTCCTAGTCAGTTCTTAAACTAAAGAAAGAAATGAAAATTACTCCTCACTATGACGGGGCGATAAGCCAGTTGATCCGACTCGGCTCATGTAAACTGTTCCAGAAGCTGCCGGGAACTTGTTGAACTAGAATATCTGTTGCAATAGACTTGCGTCCCTACCCTAATGGCACAATATCCCCTACAATATTCATACGATATCTTTAAGATATTGTGAGGCATTAAGAATATCGTGGCAGCATCGTAGAGATATCGTAGAATATCTTGTGTTAATAGAGTATTCATCATAAATGTCGTTTTCCCCGTCTTTACATTTTCTGTATCATTCACGCACACCATCGCTCATACAGTTTTTACCGTATACTCGGCTCATTCCCCGGTGAATTTCTGATACACTATTTTCCCCTGCTTGAAGAAAACGAATAACAAACAATACGCAAATCGCACTCGGCGGGAGCATCAATTCTACTAGCCATGTTTACATTCCGACAGCTCAGCTGAAAATCGCAAGCTTACGTCGGCAGTAGAATTTGTATATTGTTTTCAGATATATATTATATATATATATTAGAGGCAGACCCTCGTATATAGTTTTCAGTTTAATATAAATTGATTATTTTTGATACATATGCACTTAATTCCATATTTGTAATCTTTGAAACAAATTAAATTTTTAATTCAAAATTACACTACTTTTTAAATAACATAATAATAACGCCTACAAAATTTTCAATTCCTTGAAATCGTCTGAAATACCTAATAGAACTTCTTCGTTCGGGTTTTTATCCATGAATTGACTTGAAGGGTCATTGTAGTGGCCAGATCTTATTCAGTCCATTTCACACAGTGAACAAAAAATGTATCGCCCAATATATTTAATGTAACGCATATAAATTTAATAAATATTTTATATGGACTTTAAAAAATAATACTGAAAAGTTTGCAAATATTTTTTTGCTATTTCTGTAGTATATATTCTCCCTGACACGAGCGCTCTAGGCCATGGCTTAGGTTGACCCTATGGGAAATCTGGCCCTGTATATGGGGGAACTCAGATGGAGCTAGATTTTCGACAAGTTCAAAATCCGCGAAAAAGGGCCACCGAGGCGAAGCGAACCTATATGAAGAATCCCACCAACAAAAGGATATTGAAAATGTGTCGGCCTCGCCTTGGAGGCGCGGTTTCCGACCCAAACGCCTCTCACTATTGCATCTGTTGCGACGCCTCACAGAAATTCAGTCTTGTGTCACAAATCAAACTGGAAACAGTAGTTTTGATTTAACATGGTTCTCGCTAGCTGGCGTTGTTTCGTCTTTAAAGTATGAACCATCTCTCTGTCTATGGCAACTTAGTAACGACGACTATCACGTCAATCAGCAGTCTCCAGGAGAGTCGTTGAACCAAATTTAAATGACTCAACTGTTTTACAATTGAAAGCCATCTTTACTGCCATTCGGCTTTCTTTTTTATATATAGGGTGTTAAAAAAGGTCGTTTACAAACTTTAAGGGAATGTTACGCACACTGAAACAAGTTATTTTTGCAACATAACATATTTAACATAACATTTGCAACATAATTAACAACATAACGGGTCGGAAATACAAATGGGATTCGTTAAAGTAGGCCTCTGTCGGGGAATAAAGCAAAGGAAATGGGTACGCCAGGTGACATGTACATCACCAGATGGAATGAAATATAAATTTAGAATAGAACAATAACCCATTTTCAGAAATAACAAGGGAAGCGCGTTTAGCTTCAGACGGCGAGTCCTTTTAACCCATACTTTAACTCTTTGCCGTCCGAAAGATAATAAGATGTATAATTATACACGTGTGAGTGTAAGGATTGATTTAGGAAGCTGAAAAATATTGTTATTAATTTGTTTCAATTCCTAAAAATTAATCTGTTTCCTTTTGCTATTATATGGTTTTTATAATAAGCGCTATTCAGCAAGAATGCGTAAAAGATGCTCCATTCAGAGAGGTTCAGGAAATAACCCACCATGCTTCAAAAAGTTAAGTGTTCGAAAGGATTATTGCTGATAACTGCATCCTACTTGCCATCAGCGTACCCTCATGCACCATACGACCTATAATTTTTTTATTCATACAATTGGATTGTATTATTGTAAATCAGCATTCAATTAAATGTGTGTTGTACATTCCATATATTGCAGCTTTTTAATTTACTTAAATTCGCTGCCAAAGAGCCCTTTATGGCTGCACCTCTTTACGTTTCCAACCCATTTTCTATCTCATAAATGATTTGTTTCTGTGGGACGGATCACCACTTAAAGTTTGTAAAAGATATTTCTAAACAATCTATATAAATGTCAATTACAACGCCAGCAAAATTAATTACTTCTTCCTCGTTCGTATCTGTGATTGATTATTGAAAATACACATTTTAAGGACACAGACCAATGAAAACCTAACTGGCTCGGCAGTGAATGCATCCGTACTCTTGACTGATTACAAATGGGTCCAAAATCGTGTGTAGGAGTCTTGAGTATTTGAGAAATTGACAAATGACATTCTCGCAAGTTTTTTCTTGTAAGTTATATTACCTTGAATTTTACTGTTGGGCGTTGACGAAACTGCAAAAGCATTTATAATTTACAACAAATCTGATTCCAACACTTTGAAAACCAAATTAACCCCTTGTACTGAAATGGCATGTCAGACTTGGGCTTCAAATAACGGAATTTTTGATATTGGAAATTGTATTTAATTTAAAGGAGCAATTAATATAAAAGACAATTCACTTGGATAAGCTTAAGTATCTGAAATGCCCTTTCCGTTTTTTTATGGATAAAAAGCAACAATAAATATCCAAATAAATTATAGTATCTAATTAGGGAAATGTTTTCAAAAGCCTAATTCAAATAAACAAATTCAAAGCTGAGTTTATCACGATGCATGTATTTTTGCTATTAACCTTTATAGTATTTAAGGTATCCGAACACTTTCGGAGCACTTTTTTCTTAAATTGTGAAATAGAAACACCAAAATATGTTTTTTAGATTCGAATTTAATAAAGATTAATATTAGCGTATGATTTTTGAGTATAAATTATTATAAATTTACAAAATTCTTGAATTTCTGCTGCTTTTTAGAGGAAATTCCCCAAAACTTCAACGCTACAGGTCAAACTTTTGTAATAATTCAAATAAAACTAATACTAAAATAAACTACATACTATGGACTAGTGCTTGTACTAGAACCTTAACATTCTTTGGATAAATAAAAATTTTAGAGCTAATCGAACAATTATTATAAGATTTTCAGCAAATTTTCTATGTCAATTTTCAAATAAAAGACCATAATTTAAAAAATATTGTTACAATATACATTATTCTAGTACATTCACTAGAGAAACATTTGAAGAAAGTGCTCACAAAATTTCAGAACAATCGAATGATAATATCTTGAGTTATCATGTTTGAAGTTTGAAAAATATGCATAAAATCTAATTTTGAGAAAAATCAAATTTTATTTTTTCCACGCTCTCAAATTATGTATCTAAACTTTAAAAAAATTCCTGAAAATATACTGACATCATATTAGCTTGCAAAAAAGGAGCTTAAAAGAATTTTTGACAGGTTTCTGTCCCTTTAAATGACAACTTTCGGCTAATTAAACGCCCACTTCCGGTTTGTTATAAAACACTTAATATCTCATCTTCTAATTAACGTACCGACAAAAGTAAATATGTTTTAGAAAGGTAAATGAATGAACTATCGAAAACAACAAAAATTTAAAAAAATGGAATTTTGGTCGAAAATCGACTTTCGAACGTGTTCGGATACCTTAATTTTTTTAACGGGCAACAGATTTTTACAGTGAAAACATACTAAAATGTAAAAAAGAATGAATTTTCTTTAACTTTGAATTTTGGGGTTTGTAAAATTAAGTTAGTTTTGACGACACACTTAAAAAATACTTTAATCTTGTATTATATTTTGCAGAAATTTAAGACTAAGAATTTCCATTTTTTTTAGAAACTTTAAACGTACACAGAGACTTGGGAATTAGAATCTTAAATTCAACTTTTGCAGCATGCAAATAATATAAAATCTTAACGTCACATTTTTGCAATTCAGTTTGAGATTTGAAATTTTTTTAAAAGTAATATATCTTTCAGTCGCATAATGAAATTTTTGGCAGCATCGCGCTCTGAAATGACCGATTAACAGCGGAAAAAGCGGTCTTTGACATTTTCCTTTTTCTGAGAAGAGTTAGGAATTCAAAAGTATATATGTTGTGATCAGCGGTGTACCGGGGGGGGGGGTCAATTATCCTGGTGGATAGCTTTCATTAGATTATCCATTATTACTTGTATTGGGAACATGTGGGACTTTCCGGCAGCATATTTACAAACCCTACCCTGATAGAACTGAGGCAAGAAATCGGGCAATATGATTGGCTCGCTTTTCCCAGAGTCGATGACGTCTTCTTTGCTCTCGTACGGAAATTATAACAAAACAAGCCATTGAATGCGGACTTTGAATTAATTTATGTTTCCGTTGCTTGGACTTCGCGAATTTTGATCTACGATAAGCACCTACGTCGCAATTTTATTTAGTCGACTCTTGTTTTGTAATGATTGCCGTACGCTACGTGCGAGAGCTGAAAATGACGTCACTGCCTCTCGTAGCCAATGATGTTGGCTGATTTCCTGCCTCAGTTCTATCAGGGTAGGGTTTGTAAATATGCTTCCCGGCATATACGAAAGAGAAGTTCTATAAATATCATAACAGGCTGTACATAAAAAAAAAGTTACGTTGAATAACACTTTGCATTGCTTAAAACTAGAGTTTAAATATTTAATGCTACAGAATCATCCACTTAATTGGTATATAAGTACCGATTCCATATTTTCCATCAATTTTTATACCATAATGTCAATGAAAATTTAGTGAAATATTAGTAAGACAATAAATTCAATACATTAAGCATCTTTTGAGCTTTAACATTCTTCTCTAAGTTCATTAAGAATTTACAAATGCTTCGAACATAGCGCATTTACCATAATTATTAACCTCGCCAAATTACTCTCTCAGAGATCTTCTAAAACCATCAACAAAACATGAAAAATTAAATACACATCGTTTTCATCTCGAACAGTACTAGTAATTGTTTCCCATTTAATATCTAAATTAACCAAGGCTCTTCTTTCGGATGTAAGTATAGCAATCATTTCAGTAGCCCTTACATAAATTATTTTTAGTTTGGATGTTATCATAAATAGCGTTCATGCCACTATATAAACACCGGTTACCGCATAGCAGCCTGATAATAGTTTATAAATTTAAGGTATCTGAACACGTTCGGAGCACTTTTTTTAAAAATTGTGAAATAGAAACACCAAAATATGTTTTTTAGATTCGAATTTAATAAAGATTAATATCAGAGTATGATTTTTGAGTATACATTATTATAAATTTACAAAAACCTTGAATTTCTGCTGCTTTTTAGAGGAAATTCCCCAAAACTTCAATCATGCTAGAGGTCACACTTTTGTAATAATTCAAAAAAGATTATTACTAAAATAAACTACATACTATGGACTAGTGCTTGTACTAGAATCTTCATATTTTTTGCATAAGTAAAAATTTTAGAGCTAATCGAACAATCATTATAAATTTTCAGCAAATTTTGTATGTCATTTTTCAAATAAAAGGCCATAATTAAAAAAATATTGTTACAATATACATTATTCTAGTACATTCACTAGAGACACATTTGAAGAAAGTATTCATAAAATTGCAGAACAATCGAATGATAATATCTTGAGTTATCGTGTTTGAAGCGTGAAAATTATGCATAAAATCTAGTTTTGAGAAAAATAAAATTTTAGTTTTGCCACGCGCTTAAATTAAGTGTCTAAACTTAAAAAAAAATTCCTAAAATATACTAACATCATATTAACTTGAAAAAATGCAGTTTAAACGAATTTTTGACAGGTTTCTATCCCTTTAAATGACAACTTCCGGTTAATTAAACGCCCACTTCCGGTTTTCGGTTTGTTATAAAACAATTAATATCTCATCTTCTAATTAACGTACAGACAAAAGTAAATATGTTTTAGAAAGGTAAATGAATGAACTATCCAAATCATCAAAAATTAAAAAATGGGAATTTTGACCGAAAATCGACTTTTCAACGTGTTCGGGTACCTTAACGTCCTTTTCTAGTTCTGAACGAATTTCCTTCGTTATTGCACCATCAACAGTTCCGATAAGAAATAAAATCTGCGTTAGACGCTATTAGAAACCAAAAACCGTAGCTTATATAATTCTCTAGTGTAATGCTAAATTTTAGTGATTTTGTCCTTTTCAACTTCTAAATTCTTTCAATATTTTTCCGCTGATAAGCATTTTAATACACAACTTTTGAGCCCTATTAGAATTCTATATTCGACCTACCATACTATACAATGAATATAATGAAATTTTGTTTTGAATCAAAATATACTTGGACTACCTATCTCAGTTAATGATGATTGGTTTGTCTTTTACTTTTCACACTCCAATTACTAAATTCCGCGATATAAACGGTTCGGAAAAAAACTAAATTTAACCTTTAAGAACACAATCGTGAATAAAAATAGCAATTCATTTCGTTAAAATCATTCGGACAAGTATTTTCGGTATTTTAGAAAAAAATACAGCATTAAAAGTACAATTTCTTTATTACAGATTACATTCAAAAATACAAAGTAAAATAATAAAATGGAATGTATTTGTACAGCCTAAAAGATACAAAAATACAAGTTTCTGAAGAAATAGGAAAAGGGTTAAATATATTCCATTAACATAAGTTTAAATATTAGTCACTATATTAAAGTCAAAAACTCGCTCTTGCATCTTAAGAATCAAAAGAATGAACTGGAGGAACAAAAACCCGTTTCTTACACTTTTACCACATTGTGTTTTTAGGTAATGAAAGTTCGGAGAAAAAATAATAGCATGCATTTTGTTGAATTAAAATCAGATTACTTAAGCAGATATCATATACAATATCTAAATTAAAAAGTTCAAAAATAATTTACGGTCATTTACAATAAAATATTTAATTCGTTTTTAAGCATATTTAATATTTCGCTAAAAAATAGACATTTCGATTTATTTATAAAACAATTACACCAAATATTAAAAGCACATCGAATTCTTAAAAAATAAGAATTTGAGATGAATTCTTTTTAAAAATTCACACGTAATATGTTTCGAGTGGTAAGTCGCTCTTATTTTTAATTATTTGCAAATCATACTCTACCATGAGCATCGCTGTCATCGTTCTCCGGCTTTCGGATTTCTTTTTCTTTGGAGGTTTTATCTTCCTTAGCGTTAGTGTAGGATACGTATTTATCTTTTTTCATTACTGTATCGTGAAGTTTTATTATGTGACCTTTCGAAGATAGAACAAAGAGGAGATCTTCTATATCTGACCTCGGCAATGTCATTCTTCTTCCTAAATCTTCTGTACTGAGGCCTCCTGTGCCAGAATTCTTTATGTGTGAGTAAAGTTGATGAACTAAAGGCACGCCGTAAAATATTTTCGATGAATCAAAATGAATATTTGCTGGCAAGTCTCCTGGCTTATTATCATCCGTGTCTTCATTAAAATCTTTTACCAGTCTGCAAACATTTTCTTCTGTGTGAAACTCTTGAGATTGCAGCGTTATGATCTCCACACAACCTTTTAATGGTCCATTTATCAGTTCTCTTATGATATCACCTGGCATTTTCATTTCATCTTCTAACACAGCAAATTTTTCTTGTTTCTGTGGTTTATCTTTCAGTACGTCACATAACTTTTTCATCCACGTTGTAATTTTTTCTTCGCGCTCCTCATAAAATCGAGTTAAATGAAATAAGCTGTAAGTGCATATTGGAGCTCCTTTTCTTTTCATAAATTGCTTTTGGGATTTTATTAATCCTTTCGAGATCAGATATTCTTCGTGGATATGCAAGTCGTTACAGATTGAACCAATTGACTTCAGTAGACCTTCTTCACCCTGTGTCACTGCTCCTAAGTATCTGGAACGCCCTATCCGTTCCAAAAGACAATAAGCTTCAAGAGACAGATCGATGAGGGGATTTGTAACTGTCCCAATCAGTGTCAGGAGTCGGAGTTTCGGGGATGCAACTAGAACTAAAGAATCACCCCAAGTATCCTCAGCTTCCTTTAAAGATACAAGTAAAACATTATCATGCCGTATTTCAGAAGTAATACATTTCCGTTTATCATATGTAGAACATGATCCTCGCACGACTCCCTCTTCAATGGGCACGACCGGGGCATAAGGATCTGGATCTAATTTCTCAGGTTCAGTAACAATACCGAGTTCAGGATCCATATGGTCATATCTGTTATATATAGGATAGAATTTACGAGGTTTGGGCAGTTCATATATCTCAATGTCTTTGTGCCTTGCGACTATTTTCCAGAAAAAAATCTTGGAATATTCATCAACAGGAATAGAAAAGCTACGCCGATCTCTTAAGCGTTGCCATAACATTGCAAGAGTAATGCCATCTAAACCTTCCAGTGCTACCTCGTCCAACAAACCAGATAGAAAGTCATAATCTTTCGGCATTTTTGTTATTTCAAATCAATCTGAAAAAGAAATTTCATACGTTACAAACAAAACTAAAAAAGTCACATTAGACCATTAGTTCCCAGATAGCAATTTTAGTTTGCAGGAAGCTTGCCACAAATTTGACATGACGAGAGTGCAAGCTTGCAGCAAGTTTGAGACAAGTTAACGCAAAGTTCGACGTCACCATGGGACGAACTCGCAGCAAGCTTGCATTGCAAACTATAACAAAAACAGAGTATGAACACAACCCGGGATAGAGCTCGCAATCTACGGTTCAGAAGCAGACGCGCTGACTATTCGGCCAGTTAAACTCTGCGAGAAGAAGATAGATTTCGCTAATACATCGTTCGATTCGTGTACGATTTATTTTAAACTGTTTTCTCGAATTTCATTTTTTTTTAGTTGAGAATATGATTTGAAGTCAAAGAGAGATCGATTTTCGCTAATAGCTAATAACTACGTTTTGCTAGTAGAATAAATTATGAAATTAGAGTTCAAAAGCAATTACTTTAAAATGGGACAAAATGTATAAGTTATTATTTTTCAACAAACATTGACTGTTTTTCAGGTTTAATTTTGTTTATAAACGTTAAAATTTCAACATTAAGAAAAAGACGATATAGTTTTCTTTAAAGTGCGAGTGTTTGATATTTAGTAAAAAGATGGAAAATGTTTCAAAAATTTTTTTTATAAAAAAGTTAGTTTTTTTTACAAATTATCATTGATTTATTGAATTAATAAAAAGAAGGACGGTCTAGGAGATGTTATTAAAAATCGGATGTTTTTTTTAAAACTGAGACAAAGATAATTATCTCTTTGTGCTATCTTTGCACCAAAATTGTTTTGCAAACTTGCAGCAAGCTTGCAATGCAAGGAAGGTGGCGCTAGTTGTCAGGGCGAACTTGCTACAAGTTCGCTTCAAGTTTAACGCGTCAAATTTTGCATTGCAAGGTAATATCAAGTCAAAATCAAACTTACGTGCTATCTGGGTTATGATATAAAAGGTCTACGTGGTATGATTATATATATATATATATATGTATATATATACAGGGTGATTCTACGGCCTTGGGATAAACTTTGATGAGTGGGTACAGTTTGCTAAAACATACATTTTTTTGTATACGAATGTATGGTCGGATGTGAGGCGTTGCAGCACAAAAACAAAAAATGAGACATGAATGAAAAAACATAGTTTATTTACAACATCATGCAAAGTGATTCTTGGCAACAATGTTTACTATAAATGCGACCACAAACAGCAGTACAAACAAGGCAGTTGCAATTGGCTGGAAATGTTGTGGTCCAGTGCTGTGGTAGAGGGCAGTACTTGGCCTGACCATCCGGGATCTTAAGCATTTTCGGTAAAACAACATTTTCAACTGTTTTCGGCCGTCATGGAAGATTTTACGAATAGTGAGAAGGCCGACAAGCATCTAATTACGGTGCTGCTATTGGGAACGGCACAGCAGCTCAATTACCTGGATGCCAGTTCTACTGGACGATGGATTGAGCGTGCTGGAAAAGTCCGATGGACACTCCGTTCGCAAGATTTATTGAGCATCGACTACTTCTTATGGGGGTCATTTATGAGACTGCAGTCTACTCAATTGAAGACCTCGTTCCTCGACTACCCTTTGCGGCTGCAAACGCGTGCGAAATGCCTGGCAGCATATTTACAAACCCTACCCTGATAGAACTGAGGCAGGAAATCGGACAATATGATTGGCTCGCTTCGCCGAGAGAGCCGATGACGTCGTTCTTTGCTCTCGTGCGTGTACTTTTCATTAGTATAATTTCTTACAGAGTGGGATGTTTTATTTTTTATGATATTTTAAAAAATAATTTAATTTTTAAAAATATTACAACCCACCGAAGAATGTTTTCTGTGCTCAACTGTGGGAAAACGGAGAAGAAAAGTAGGACGACTCTTGTTCTGTTATGATTGCCGTACGATACTTGTGAGAGCTGAAAACGACGTCACTGCTCCTCGTAGCCAATGATATTGACTGATTTCCTGCCTCAGTTCTATCAGGGTAGGGTTTGTAAATATGCTGCCAGGCATCTTTGGAGCTGTTCGCCAATCACTCCTTCGACGCTACCAAGCATGTAGTAATGTTGGTGGTTGTAATTTCGAGCATTTATTGTAAATATTGCTGCAAAGAAGCACTTTGTTGGAATTGAACAATGTTTTTCTTTTCATGTCTCATTTTTTGTGTTCGCGCCTTAAGGCTCACTTCCAATCATACTTGTCTATACAAAAAAAATGTATATTTTAGTAAGCGCCATACCATAAGTACTCAGTGCCATAATAAAATGCGTTAGATTGGATACGAGGCCTCTTTTGAAACAGACCTTGATGAGGAAGAGAGCCACTTTAGGTGTGCGTGGATGCAACTTTTACAAGTTATAGCTTTTTTATTACCATGTGAACGCGATTAACAATTTAAGATTTCAACGAAAGAAAACGCAAATTTCTAAATACTTCCGTGGGGAATTTGCTTTCACCAAATTATCCCTAGACTTGCAAATAATAAATATAAACATGCTTATGCGCAATTTTTATAGCTTTCATTAGCAATTATTCCAGTTGAAATTTTTAAATTTAAAAAAAAATTAAAATTGTTATTGTTTAACATCTTAAGTATAACCATATACTAAAAATAGTATTAAATATTTTTGAAAAATAAATCTCTAATATTATTTTGTATGATTAATGGAAGTAGTTTTGATCCAACATTAAACAGCACAACTTTCAGGGGCTGTCTTTCCAACGATGCATTAAAGATGTTTTCCCTGCATGTTCTTACACTTTTTATAGCTCTTTTAAGTGTATAATTTTAACAAAAAATTACATATACATATTGCTTGTTAAAAATTAATAGTTTGAAAGTAACAATTCGCGTTATAAAAAATGATAAAAATAAAAACGCTGGTAATATCTGTAAAGAAGCATCTAAACGAAATAATTGAAGCAGCATCAAAAACAATGAAAAATATGGCATTAAGTCACTCCATAAATTTAATTTGTAAAGATATTATCTCAATATAATCGCATTACTTTGCCATTTGTTTTCATTTGTTCTTAACCCGTTCAGGACCATCATCGCATATATGTGATCACTCTTTCCGTGCCCTACAGCCCATCATCACATGTGTGTGATCGCAACTTCAACGTTTTATATGAATTTTTAAACGGCACTAGATGGTGGTAAAAACCGTTACTTTATCGAATAATGTTGCATCGAGTTTTGACGCGCGGGCCTGGGGAAGCTCGACTTTCTCTTTTCGCTGGTCCTGAACGGGTTAAACAAGTAAATTCGAAAAGGCAACATTTTTCTTTTATTATTCTCACGGCATACTCGATATTCAAGAGCTTCTGAACGTTGTGGTTTAATCTCCTAATATGCTGCATGTGTTGGAAAAGATTGAATTTTCGGATAATCTATTCGATTGTACTTGCCATAAGTATGGAATAGTTTGGTTGGTTGGGTTTTTATGGCACAAGGGCCAAGATTGGCCAAGCTGCACCAAGTATGGAATAATAGAAATTACAATTATGTAAATGTAAATTCAATAAGCGATTTAAAACAAAGCATCGATGGCTTAGTAGAACATGCAAGATCTTACTATCGAGTAAATTCAGACTTTCTTAAATGTATTCGAGCCGTTTCAAATGGCGATAACGCTTCAATTTGGATATGTTTCTTCTTTTTCAAAAACAATTAGAATGTTTGACAGATATCAACATCAGACGAGAATTTTGATGCTAGATATCATTCCGAAATGCTCCAATTTGTATCTCTTTCAATAACGGATAAGGCGAAGTCTCAACTGAAATTTATCATGCACATGGTTGATTTATTAATTTACCTAAGTTTTTATGTTAATGTCAAAACAAAAACATGATGTCGAGAGATGTGGATATAGATATTCTTATGATGCGGATGAATTTATGGATTCTAAAATATTCTAATTAAATTTCTTTAAAATATCAAAATTTTCAGTTTGTAAACCGTATAATCATTCTTCAAATAACAGCAATCAGTGTTCAGATATTTAACGTTATCAATAAATATTGGCAAATAACTACTTTTAGCATTTCTGTACATAGCCAATAAGTAATGCTAATTCATCTCTATAATGTTTTCTTAAGTTAAAACTTCATCTAGTGTGTTATTAAAGAAAGTAAGTTTTTAAATGATTATTAAAATATAGAAAATATGTATATAGAAATTATTCATAGTTATTTTTCATCAAGGATGAAATTTATATTTTTAACCCCTTAAGTGATTGGTTTTCTCAATTTTCTAATTAAATGACACCTTCTATTCTGGAGATGCGCTGCCATTTTAATTCAATTGAGAACCTAAAAGACCGCTGAAATATTTATAAATTGTATCTAATTTTTGTATCTAATTATAACGTCTATGAATGAATTTGTTTCAGTTTCGAAGTTAAAAACTCCTGTAATTCGATGCTCGTACAGCGTGCGAGCGAACCATTTAAGGGAATAAATGAAAGAGCTTCGGATTTTCTGCAATGCTTTTGGTAATTTCTGTTTGAAATTGTTTATTTAAGATAATGCTTAAAGTCAAGATTAAGGAATATTGTAATTTTGCATTTCACAAATGATATTAAAACTGTAAACAAACTGCATGAAAGACAACCTTTTGTCTACACTCCATTTCATCTTGCCCAGCCTAAACACGGCCTTCAGTGTTATCCAGGGGAATTCAGAGGAACCCTGATTAAATTATAAGATATTTTAGGCACACCAAAACAACTTAAGGTTGGTATCTACAAGTTGGAACACACGCGATTTCATCGCCAATATGGTTACCCGAGGAATCAAGCGGATTAGTTCCATTGGCAACCCATCGGATAGATCGCTTACGTCATGGCAAGCGTTTCGCGTGATTTGAGTTGTTTACATACTACGCCGATTTTTAAATAACTTAAAATATTTATTAAATATTTTATTAAATAATAAAATATATTTTAATTAGGATGATTTCAATTAGTAAAAAATGGCAAATAGAACTTGAGTTTATTTTGTGATTATCAATTATATGATCGGAAAAATATATAATTTTTCTTTGCCTTATAATAAAAATCGTTTGCATGGAATTTTTGAAGTTACTTGGTCATATTTTGGAATTCATCGTTTGGAATGCTGTCTTCACCTGCGCGATGGTTTTCTTGATGCGCCAAATTATTCATTTCTTGTTCATATATTAAGAACGTTTCCTCCCAAGTGCAAATATTAGAACCGAGTAAGTCTTAATTTTTTTACTATTACTTGTTTTGAACGCTACTAAGGGCAAATGTTCTGCTGCTTCATTAGAGTAATTAAAAGAAGCTGATTCCGTACATTCACTAAGCTAGCGAAGCTACTAGGATCCCACTTTACTGAAAGCGAAGCCGCTGATGTTTTTTTAAGTTAAAAAAATTTGCCCGGCGCCCATTTCAGATGCCGCAGGCATCGCGAGCGCAATTTTTCCTTCTTCATTGGAATAATTAAAGGTAACAGATTCCGTCCATTCAATGAGCTAGGAAAGCTAGTAGTTCTGTTGAATTTCTACGTTTAAAACGCGAGATAGTGCAACGACAAACCACAAACGCATTGGGTTCAAAACGAGTCAACACGAAACGATTAACCTTTAACTGTGATCGATGCACGTTGTTTATCTTTAGCTTGGCGACTTGGCGCGCTGGCGCGGTTTTAACTACGCTGTGTTCCAACTTATAGATTTCAACCCAACTTAATTTTAGACAGAAATATTCATTCCAACACATCTCATGAGCCTACTAGAGAGTTTTTGGATTAGAATGAATTGCTGCTGCTTGCAGTTTTGTTACAGCGAAAACCGAAGAAAAAGTTTTGTGGAGTTTAATTATACAAGGTTAGCTCCAATTCATTTACTGCCAACCGACCTTATGAGAGACGACTTACAAATACACTTTAAGACCCTCAGTTCATCAAAGTTTAAAAATTTAAAGCGAAATTGGAAAATTCTGTCTCATTTAAAGGAAACCTCTATGGAGTCGATGCTAAATTTAAAAACAAAGTTTTTCTAAAAATCTTAATTTTGATTAGAATATTAATTTTTGAAATATATTCATCATATTGATCTTAACATTTCTTGTTTAAAATGACTTAAATTTAAATATTTATTTTTTAGTCAATTCAAACCGAAGTTTTAGTGGCAACACAAAAAAGATGCGAAATTTTTAAATTTAATAAGGCCAGTATTGTGAGATGGAGGAAAATTCGTTTACTTCGATGCGAAAATATCTCATTACTATTTAAAAGTAATTTTTCATTTTTAGCGTTAGTTTTTCTTCTGGTCCCATGCTTATTGGACTCACTCTTTGCTTGCTTGTTACAATTTACCTCTGTCAAATTTCTACCAAATGAGAAATACGGAATTTAAAGTTTAATGTTACTATATAAAAAATCCAGTTTTGACTGTAATTTGAAACATCTAAGCAGAGTTGGGAATTTGGATTTTTTCACTAGGTCAAAATCACTG
>BGPR01012871.1:0-21418 GCA_013235015.1 Araneus ventricosus | reverse complement strand
TGATTTCTTTAAACAAATAATCCCTTACGCTAAATTGTTTGGCACAGAATAACCAGTATATCGGCTCTTGCGCCAGTGAACCCCAAACCAAACCTTACGCTGATGTACGGTCCTGTGTTCGTAAATGGTTTCTCAAAAATTGACAGCACGAATGGAACCACAAGACAGAAAACACACTCCATATTGTGAAACCTTTTATTGCACTGTAAAACTCCAACAAGTAAATTTCGAAAATATTTAATAGTTTTTTATAGATTAGGCAAAAATAAATAAAACTAATTTTAGGTTATTTAATAATATATTGAACAACTTTAAATAAATTTGATAATCAGTTTCTGTATTTCAACCACAGACTGTTAGTCGCTACACATTTTCCAAAATCATGGGATAAAAATGGACTTGGCTAACCTTCATGATGGCAGCTACCAAAAACCCGGGTTTGCACATTTAAAAATAAGCAAATGGGATCAAAATTTTCTAAGGTTTAGCACTTAGGAATAAATATTTAAACAGCTCAAAGTCAAAACTCAGATTGTTCTGCAAAAATGTTGCCATCTATAAAATTTAATTAAAAATAAATTTAATTAAAAAAGTTATATAATATCTCCCGGTGCCCGTATGAGGAAACCGAGACACCCCAGTGTGCCGTGCAGAACAATTTGGAACCACTATTCAACTGGTTTTAAATTTTTTATTATTATTATCAATTTTGAAATTTCAGGCTAGAAAATTCAAATAAAAATAAATCTAAAACATTTCAAAGAAAGAAAAAAAAGAGCTAAAATAGATTTAAAATGAAATAATAATACCTAAAATCCTTTGAAACTTCACTGTAGTTCGTATAAAAGTAAAAATGGCAAACTTCACAGTTTGCAACCCCAAGAAGGTGATTAAGCAGAAAATAATAATTCAGCATAAAATTAAGAAAAATATTTGACTTAGATGCTAAGATCCTTTATACAAATAAGCACATAAAATTAAAATTAATTACTTAGGGGTTTTTAATTAGATAAATTTATCATAACTATAAATTTAAAAGTCGTATTTAAAGTAATAAATTTCTGCCCAATGGAAAAGCTAAATTTTGCTCCATCTATGTCAGAGAATTGAAACAATTGAAATTTAGGTAATGACAGATGTAAATATTTATATAAATATATATTTAAATAGCTTCTCCAGCGGCGAATCCACGTTGGAACTATGGGGCTGCAGCTTCACCCAGAGCTAAACCAGAATTCTTGATTTTATTTAAAATTATTATAACTGTTAGCTCTTAATTTCGCTATTTAAAAAGAATGTGAAAACATTTCTTCCTGGCTCGACAGGTTTGAAAATTTTCCGATTTTTGTACTCGAACCTCTCGTAAGTTGACGGGGTCGAAAACAATTTTTGGCTAATTATTTCATTGTGATTCTTATTAAATTATCGAAAGTATGGTACTTTTATTTTATTTGTGATTTTGTTAGCAAGTGATTAATGTCTATTAAGTTAAATAATTTTGGGTTAAATAAGCCGTGAGGCTTAATATCCGTCCCGCACAGGGATGCAAAGTTTTTATGACCTTAGCCTCCCCCAGACCACAATCCTAGAATCGCCATTGAAATTCTCTTTTATAATAACTAATTATAGCGTAAAGTAATATTACAGTAAAAAACTCTGAAAATACAAAGTATTACTGTAGGTCCTTCATTGATATTTAATGATATAAATATATAAAATTCCAAAGGATAATTGATTTTTAAAAAATTCTAAAAACTGCTGAATTTTGTCGGGTCCTATGTTAAAGTATTATTGCTTAGTAAATAGATTAAAATGACAGTCCGAAATATTCAAAAAAGTATGTTACTATTTCAGATTACCAGTTGTTCGTCTTTCTTTTTATATTAAACTTAATTACTCAAGAGTTGTGATTTTTTTATTATTTTATTTTATTTTTTATTATTTTAGATTCTTATATTCTAGATTTATTTTTAAAAATTTTGATTATTATACTTTATAATTTGATTTACATATTTTATCTATTTTCCACAATGTTATTATGTATAGTTTTAGAAAACTTCTTATTTTTTAATTTCTCATCCATTCAGTTTATTTTAGGATTGTTCAAATTTAACATTTGTTTAAATAATTATTTCGATTTATCATCCTCATTTAGACTTCGTGCACGCATAGAGATTTAAATAGCGATTATATGACGTTACTTTACATTTTTGATTAATATACATATTTATATAAAATTACCTTAAAAATATATTACGGAAGTCTGAGAACAGAGAGAAAATATTTATTTGATGTTCCCATCGATTTCCCACTGCATTTAAGCATTTTTACCATCGTTCATACAAAAAAAGAAAATGTGGATATCAGGCCTCTTTTTACCAAATTCTCCAGGGCGTTCATCACTGCACTTCTTCGGAACTTGAGATCTTTGCCCTTTAGAAAATTCTTCAACCGAGAAAAAACGAAAAAAATGTCGCATGGAGTGAGATCAGGGAAATTAGCTGGTTGGGGAATGTAACGTTCTATCAGGCAATTTAATGCCAGTAGGGTCCTGTGAGCCGACGTATTGTAGTGATGGAGAAACAAGGAATTGGCTTTACAAAAATCTAGATACTTGTGTCTCTTTGGATAATGCGGGCTTTTAAAGCAGCAAGTTCTGAAATCTCAGGTAACAGTTTCTTTTGCAATGGGGATTTTTGTCTGTGCTATCAATATAAAATTTATTTCGTTTTAAATCAAAGCGTACTTGGACTGTCAATGTCAGTTCAGGCAGGTGAATTTATATTTTTACATTTAATCTTCCAACTACTCAACTCTGCGATATAAGCAATGTGGTAGTTATTCAATTTTCTATTGTATCCCTTCATTTCGAAAGATTTCGTAGAGCTTTATAAAATAGCCCTCATATACGTATAAAATAGCCCCCATATTCCTTCAAAACGTAACCTTAATATAACTAAACGAAACGCAAGGAAGTGTACGAATACGTCGTAATAGGTCTGTTGTTCGTTCGAAGATCTATCCCAACACGAGAGCATCACTATTCACTCTTTTCCATAAGCTTCCTCAGACATTAAATATATACAGGGTGTCCAACAAAGGACTCCCTCATTTTAAAATTAAATAACTCGGCAACGGAGATCGATAGAAGAGAACAAGCAGTGATATGCACTTGGTCTGAACCGTAAAATCTGTTACAAAGTTTCAAAATTAGTTATAAATGTTGCCGACAGGTGGCGCTGTACGTTGTAAATCACGTTCAGATTTCGAGAAGAAAGCTATAAACTGTCATTTGCAAGTAATCATTGCAATCACATCTGATTCAAATTAGGCATTTTCGTGCTTGCCAGGACAGTTTATGATTTCTTATCAGTTCTGAATAGCTTTCAACCTGCAGCGCCACCTGTCAGCAACATTATAACAATCCCTGGCTTTCAACAGTAGGCCACGGCCCTCCAAACTAACATATCACCTAGTTTCTCAACTCAATCTCCATTCTCCAATATTAATACAAATGAGGGAGTCCTTTGTTGGACACCCTGTATCTGCCATCCCAGCATCTATTCATTTAACTGTACAACTCATTTTCGAGGGCTAAACCCATAAGTACGGTTTCGATATCAGGATCGAAGAGTTTTACGCTTCGAAACCTAGTACACAAAACTTCTGCCATATATGAAGGGTTCAAGAAAATGAGATAGATTCCTGAGAAATCATATCTCAAAGTTCATTATCTTCATTTAAAATAATAATAGAATTTAAACTTTTTTGTTGTCTGGTGGATACTGATGGAACCATGGATTTGAATCATTACTACACATAAAATTTATTTTTTCTACATTGTCATTGGCAGCGTTAGTGCCAAATTAGCAAATCATGGACTTGGTTCACTTCGACTCTGAACCCTCCATATAAAGGCTTCTTGCACGTCGAACTCGAAGTCGAGGATCAAAGCCCCTAGAGCTGGTGTGGCGTGAATATTTGGAGAGGGGGTGCCGACTCATGTGACATCCTAATGATCTGGCCATTGTTCAAATTTTTGATATCGGCCCAAAATACTACAGAATGGGACCTTTATATATAACTTATTTAAAACGGGCTAAAAAGTATAAAATAATTTCTTCTAGCCCTATACAGATTTATAACGAAAAACGTGAGGCGTATGCAACAGATAATTGATGCATAAATAGTTTATTTAAGTCACTAACAATTTTATTGCAATGGAAATGATTTGAACTGTTCTGTGAGTTTTCTCAACGACAGCTACTCCCTACACTCCTTACTATTAAATATTGCATGCTCCCCACGTTTCTTGTTTTAAATCTGTATGGGGTTATGGGGCTAGAAGAAATTATTTTATACTTTTTAGTCCGTTTTAAAAACGTGGTATATTAATTTTTTTATTTTATTTAAATAATTATTTTCTGCTTTCTAATCGTGTGTGTGGGAAATTTTGCAATCGATTTTAAACATCTTGATGAGATTATGACAGAGACATGTGGAAAATTTCAGGTTTTTTTCAGTTTCTCTTCACCTGATCCTAAATAGAAAATTGCTATTTTCCTGAAAAATCAAGTTACATGACGCAGAGACCTTCGTGAAAACAACTAGCAACCGCGTAGCATTTTACTTTTTTTCCCCTCTGGAATTTCACGGCAAACAAATTATTTCACTCTGGTATATAGCAAACCCTCCCCTCCGAACTTCAATCCGCTCTTCGATGTTCACCCACTATTCGCTGCGGAATTTCTTGAAATCCACTTCTGCAAACTCAAGATTCCCCTTCCTCGCTATTCACGAGTGATGCCTGGACAGCGCCATCTATCGAAGCTCTGGGTCGGTAAAACACAAAATATGAAATAAAAAATTAACAGACAAACAGACAGACAAGAAAGCGAATTAATATTGCATTTCCATCTAGTTCTGAGCTATGTTTAAATTTCAGGTCTCCAGCTCATCGGGAAGTTAGTTAAAAATTTATTGCAAATTTGTGCCGAACAGACAGACAGATAGACACACAAGAAAGCGAGTTAATAAAACATGGCAATAAAAGAACGCCACATCACTTTTCCTTCGGTTTTCTCTGTAGCAAAATAGCAAGCAGCACCAGTTATATTTAATACAAACACACTCTAGTATGCTTACATGACGGATTTCCATTATACAGGGTGTCCGAGAATCGTGGAACACATTTCCGTAATTAATAAAAAACCCTAATTATGTTACAACTACGGTTTTTATAAATGAGAGAACAAATAAAATATATTTTTATCAGATTGGCAACGCGGCGTTACGGTGTTCTAAATTTTCTACAGCGAGAGAATTCCGCACGCAATGGCTACTGATCAACAGAAGCCGATGCACGTTTTCTTGAATATCTCGAAAAATATTCAGTTTTCGCAGTACATGTGATGCAACAAATTAAAAGGAGGAAAATCAGCTACAAATGCGTGCTTTTATTTTTCGTTTAGCTTTAATATTTTCGTAGAAAATGGCTCTCAAAAATGGGAGATGTCCAATAATTTACGGCAACCTAGACCACTGTAACAGCGCGTTACCTATCTGAAAAAATATTTTTTTATTTGATCTCTCATTTATAAAAAAACCGTAGTTGTAACGTTATTAGGGTTTTTTAAATTAATTTTTGAAATGAGTCGCAAAATTATCGGACAATCTGAATTCCCATGTAAAATTAATTCGTTTTAATATGCCTGAGATATCTTTTAATTTAGTCGACGTGCTCTTAAATTTCCCATATAGCACTTTGTTATAATTTCATTGAAGGAAATTATGCTTATGCAATCTGTATGCACGTTTGGAAATGTGTTAATAACTTCTTATCTGCCATTGTCCTTTTTAAAGAAGCTTGTTTTCTTTTTTACTTTCAACTAAACAGTGAATTTTTTAGCTTTAATTCTTGCATATGAGTATTGAGCTGACTGGTACGAAAGGTACAAATCCAATAAAACATAATCCTTCTAATTAAAAAGATAATTAACTTCAATTAGATTTCAGAAATAGAGTTTTCTTTCGGATTTCATTCATGTTATCATATTAATCCTTTAACCTACAACAACGTGTCGGACGCGTACACGAATTACAGAATTTCTAATATTTAAATCCGTAATTAAGTCAACGTAACAATTAATTTTTGATACAAGAATAACTTGGACACGTTTGAATTTCTAAAGTATTCTTTACCAACTTAAATAGCTTGATATACTAAAAAATATCCCAAATAGGTGGTGGCATCTAACTAGGAGGTTAAATGGTTAGTTGGTTGGTTGTTTTGATGCTGCGCCAAAAGTACGATGTAAAATAAAATAGCACGGCAGAATGATAATATACATTTTTTTTTTTTTTTTTGCAAAAGTGAAATAATAGATTTTTGGCACAAAATGGGTTAAAATCTGAAAATGAAATTTATTTTGAAAGTTATTAATACTCGGGAAGTCAGTGAAATTCTAAAGCCAATATAGCCTTTCCAACATAGTTGTTCATATGGCATATATTTATGCATTTGTGGATTGGTGAGTGAAGTTGCCTGAAGGCAGAGACACATCTTTAGGATCGAAGAAATATGGGTTAAACATAGGATGGTTTCGTGTTTGATTACCTGGATACGTCGAATTCCCGTTAAGATACAAATGTCCATATGTTGCTGAAGGTTTGTAAAGGAGGGTTGCAAACATAAGTGTCGTTTTTGCTTTGTAACCCCTGTCCTAAATTGAAATATCCGACACAAGAAGCTATCCTTCATTTTCAAAATGAGTGCTAGACTTACAAATCAAACTCACAGGGAAGAATCGCCTGCGAGATCTATTAATTAGATTAAACGTTCATTTAGTGGGGAGATAGGGAGTAGTAAAAGAATACGATTTCATTCAGTAAAGTATGATCGCAAGGAACATGTGCACGTTTAACCATAGAAGGCCTCCTAATTTTCAACTGCCTAAATGGCACCTCTTCTCAAGCTTCCGCACCACAACAGCGTTTCCCCACCAGCTCTTTAATACCTTAAACCAGGTAGATTAGGTGGAGTCGGGGTTAGTTGTGTTGGACCACACCAGAGGGAGGACGTTTGGCCACTACGTATGATTTAACGTACAACATGCCTCATATACTGTTAATATTCAGTAGAATAGGGTTTCGAACCCGCGCGCGCGCGGGAACTCACTACTAAGTCACTGCGGCTATAAAAGAACGAAAATGGCCAGATTGTATTGTATGACTTATTGGCAAAAGGTCAAATTTAGGACACGTTGAGTCAAACACAAGGCGTATGATGAGATCAAGGATAAAAACAGTTATCTTCATTCGTACTTAAAATTTAAAATCAGCATTAGTATTCCAAGTACAAACCATCAGTATGGGATATCAGTAATAAGAAATTAAACTTTTAATTATTCATATCTGTAATTTTGAAATATAAACTTAATATCCACATGGTTAGTTTGATTAACTATTTTACGATTATCTCATAATTTTGAATCATGTGCAAACATCGAGGGTAACATTGGTGTTGCCAAGCAACTACAAGCTTCCACACCGCAGTAGTAGAAGGATGTTTAACCAAAACTACACCAAACACCCATACAATGGCAGACTGAGGTGGAATCTGATCTTGAACCTCCGATATTTTGTTTACAAAAGTGAAAATGCTTCAAATACTCTGCATGAAAACAAGTTGAGTCATTTTCAAGCAAGAATCCGCTTTTAAAAAATTAAAATAATTAATTTCGAAAATAACATATCCGGAACTATTTTTTGAAGTAAATAAAGATATTTCAAAGGAGCAATGTAGCTTTAATTTTCTGTACAATAAAATTAATTTCAAATTAAGATTGAAAACTTTTAAAGTGAACAAAAAGTCAAAAAATTAAAAGAGATTCCGAACCTCCGATTCGAAGCATAGCAGCATAATAAGGTTTTAGGCTTGATTCATTTGTCTTTTTATAATTCGAAAAAATCACTCTTGACTCACTGTTAGTTGCAATATGTAAGATACGCTCACTATCTCTATCGATTAGTAGTTTTTAAGGCAATACAACTTATAATTTTCTTATAGAAAATTTATTTACGTTCTCATAAGGTTTAATTATTATAGTTATAAATAATATCTTATGAAAACTGGCTGAAAATATCAACATACTCGAGCTATATTGTGGCCATTTACGGATGAAAATTATTGCAATGAACAAAGGGATAACTGCAGCAACGATTATGTGCACACAAAAAACGTAATTAATATCGTCATAACGTGCCACAGTATAAATGCAGCAACTAAAGCAATGTTACATTATAAATGCAGCAACTAAAGCAATGTTACATTATAAATGCAGCAATTAAAGCAATGTTACATTATAAATGCAGCATCTAAACCTAGGTAGTTGTAGAATGTACATAAAAACGTTTGTAAGATATACTTGAAAATTTATTTGAAAATTTACTAAATGTAGAGAACGAAAGTTACGGAAATAAAAATTGATTTGATCATACCAAGTTTAAATAGATGCAAAAATTGTTTTTTGAGCAAGAATATGCTCCGAAGTTATAGAGAAAAAACGTTAAAATTTCAAATAATTTTTAGTTAAAAATGTAATAAAATTTTGAAAACACATTCTTAGTGAGCACTTATTACACGAAAAGTAATCACGTGCCAAATTTTGTAGCTCTCAACGGTTTGCCTTATAGAAAGTTTTGAACCATTTATGCATCAAGTACGTCACATTATGAAATTCACCTGCAGGCAACCGATCCCCTATGGTTTCTTGTTTTAAAATTCACCAGGTGCGTGGAAAGAATTTCCTCTCCACCGTTGCAGTTAATGAATATGATATTAAAAAATTTTTTAAAAAAATCTTATATCCTCACTCTTCGCTCCATATTCTCGTAATTTTCAATTGTTGTATTTATTACACCGCTTGAAATAGAACTCAGAAGCTGATGGCATAAGCTATAAATTTTGTATTTTTAACGCTTCTGCAGCAATAATGGAGGAAATTCTGTTTCAATTCCGTTTAACTGGGAAAAGAAACTACGTTCTAAAGTTTTTGAGTATCTTAGAATGGTAAGGAACAGATTGTCTTCAGTCCGAATCGTAATAAAAAAAATTTCTTTTTGGTGTTGATGTGCTAGATTTAAAGTCGGAAAAATTTTGCAATGAATAAGTAGATCTTTATTGTGTTTAATGAAGTCTCTGAAAACTTAAGAATATTTTACTTAAAGTAGCACAAGAAATTATGCACATAAATGAGAATTACCCGGTTTTAAACTCAATATGAGAAATGGAAAAATACGATTGAAACGTTTAGAAGGCTAAATATCTCAAGGTAGATAAAGAATCTTAAAAAGGAAGTCTAACTTCACATAGGATTCTAGGGTTTCCAAATGGGGTAATTAAAATAGTGAGATTGATTAATGAATATTCTTTTGTTAATATACGCATATTTCTAAAGGGCATTTTCAAAAAATTAGCCAAAATATAGTTTTCATTATTTTCCTTATTTTTTTCTCTTTAGTCTTCAGAATTTATAAAAAGAAATCTTGAAATCAATATTTTTCTGAAATACACTACTATGTGACTTTTCGTCACTGGAACTGAATTTCAGAAATTAATCTATATTATTTTTATACAAGTGTGTAAATCGATTTACCTTAACTCAAGTTCTGAGAACCTTAAATTAGTTCTTTGCATTTCAGCACAAATATAGGTGCAGAATTTCCAACTTCTATTCCTTCGGAAATCAAGTGAAAAATTGATTCTAAAATTTCATCATTACAAGAATGAAACATGTAAAATTAAATAATAGTTTATAAAAAGAATACATCTGATAGTACCACCCTTTTAAAGGGCTTTCGCAGAGGCACGTATAAGAAATTTGCATGTTTATTAGAGAATAATTTAAAATTTTTATTGCAATGACGATAATTATAATCTTTACAAAGAAAAATATTTTCACTCTATGTATAATTTACTTTAATTTTCACTATTTGCAGAAGCACCTAAAATTTGTAGAATCTCCGGAAGTATTTTCTATTAAAACAAATTGTCAAACAAAAATATTTCCAAGAAAATTACTCTATGGTATCTTCTTTCGAACCATTTTCATATAAAAGAAAGATAATTCCTTAGGAAGCCCCAAATTTTAAAATTCCACTGTGTAATTCAAATTACTGCCTTTTGGATGTTGTTCATGTCTCTCTTTAGAAATAATAAGCTGCAAAGGAACAGTAAAAACTATTCCAGTGACAGACCAAATGATGACCTACATACAACTCTGTATATCTGCTAAAATATTCCAAGTATAATGAACAGAAGCTGCCACCCATTTAAGGAATAATCTTAGAAATAAAACTTCATATAATTTCCACTCTGGAATAATACAGATTACACAGTTTTAATCATGTCTCTAGGTCTAGGATACCTTTAGATATTTTATCCACAGATTCGACGGTCAAACTCATTGGTTTACGTCTTCTAAAATATGCTAATGATTTATCGTAACGCATGCAACATAATGAAAAGATTTAGATTTTTTAATAAATTTTTGATCTGCCCTTCAAAAGACACTGTAGCTTAATAAGAAACTAACACCAATGAGAATACATACAATAAGCAACATTAAAACTTTGGTTCAGAGTCATAACGGTAATGATAAAAGTTAAACATAATTTGAGTTGATCGAAATATTCAGATGAGTTTTGAGTTTCTTTACAAGAAACAGATACTTTTATTTTTAAGAAATGACCTTTACGTTTGATAGACAAATGGTCAAGAAAGTTTTTTATATCTAAAATGCACTTGCATACAATTTTCTGTAAATGTATAAATATTTATTTTTTTCCAATAAGAAATATTTCAATTTTTTTCATTCCTTTTAAAATGGACCAAGCATATTCTTAACCAATTTCAGTTGATGTGTTTCTCTTTCTTATCTAGAAATCATAAAAGAATTAAATTTTTTTATGAGAACAAAGATATATGAAATCAAACTTAGCATGTAGAATTGTTTATGAACAATAAAAGATGTAGAATTCTCTTAGCGATAAAGGAAAAGGTTGTTAAGTGTTGCTATGTATTCCAAAATTTCTTCGATTACATGTTTCTTCTTCGATTTATTGAAGTTAAATTTGAATTAACAATTTACCCGATTAGAATATTTGTAATGGCTAATTTAGAACTCACTCATATATTTAAAAAATTTATTCTTTTAGTTCAAATTTTTTTTTTAATAAAAAATTCTGAAATTAGGTGCAAATGCTCGTTCTTCATTAGTTATGCAAATTTTCAAGACAGATAGTTGATGACATGGATAAAAAGACCACGCAATGTTATTTTCTCAATTCTTGTCGTATCAGAGATATGTGAAAAAGGTAATCCCATTCTTGGTGTTGGAATGTTCTTTAAGAGATTTTTCAAAAATCTTAAACATTTTTTTGGAGAATTGAACCAATTTTCCGACAAAATCCCTTAATCACTTGCCAAGTCGAATGAATTTAAAGAGTAAAACACAATTTTCCGTATTTTGCCGTTCCAATATCCTTTAATATAGTTAAAATTTAAACATAAAGAATCATTTGGATATTCACTGCTGTGACATTGGTTTCTTCAGGATTATGCAGGGAGTAAGTATTTAGTAAGGGAGGCAAATAGCCATGCTTTGCCGAGTAAGAGAGGAGAAAAGAATACGATTTAAACTTCCGGGTCCCGAAAAAAATTTACATTTCTGAAAAAATTCGAATTTTGTAAGACACTTTAAAAATCGCACACCATTTATGAAAATACAAATAATATTTCCTCAGATGTATCTGTAGACGTATCGGAATCGGTGAATGACAAATGAACATGCTCTAGTTCTACTTTGTGCAGAGCTTTGCATTTAAGCTTAAGGAAATGACCTATATTAATAAGTTCGTCTTTCTAATTTTAATAAATATGGTGTTTGGTTTTTTCAGTGTGTTTTTAACACACTGAAAAAGCGTAGCATTAATTGATACACGATAGCGTAGTTTTAGACCTGCGTAGTTTAATTGATACACGATAATGAAGCGAATGAAGGGGAATGTATGTCCCTTGACTTTCTCGCACACTTGTACAATAACGTGCATTTTACTTTTAATTTTAAGGACAACATAACGTGAGTGTTTGAGTATGTGCGCATCTGCTGTATTTCATTGTTTATCGGACCCTTAACGGCTTAAGGACAAAACCAGAGTTAACTCGCTCTAAATACCATAGGTTACAAAATAATTCGGTCCATAAGCTTAAAGGAGACTGGTTAAGATAAAGCGCCTTTAACATTTTGCTGACATATACGGCGCATAATGTGTTTTACAGGTCACCGATTAAATAAGCACAGAGTTGGAAAAAAATGGGATGGCGTATAAAGTGCGCCAACCTTATTTGAGTGTTCTAAAAAGTTACCTGTCCGCAAAGGGTTAAGTATTGTTCCTGTACCGCAACTGGTTGCAACAAAAAATTCAATGCAACGAATCGTATGGATTTAGATATGAGCATTATTTCTTATAAGGCAGGCTTATTTCAGTGCTGATCGAGTTTGAAACAAGAACGAAATGCTACAATGATTCAAGTTTCGAAGATTATCTGCATTTCCAAAAAAATTTTGATTCCCGGACTTTAGATTTAGGAGTTACAATTTTTTAACTTTTTGAAAAAGCGAACAGATTTCTTCTTTGATTCCTAGTAGTCCAAATCTGGTAGTTGCTTCTATTCAGAAAGATAATAGGATGTGAAATAAATGCTTATATCTGGATAAATGAGATGATGTAGGGTAATTCCGGGAGATATGCCGCGAATTTTTTTGAAATTGTGTATAAAATCCCATAGTGTACATAAAATAAAATAAACCATGCTGTGCTATTTAATGTTAAATATACAACAAGTGTACTGCGACAAAAAATATAAAAAAATAATTAATGTTTTTTAACAATTTTTTTTCTAAAACACTGCGGCGCGTCTCCCGTACATTCAGGGTGAGACGCCGCACTTGTGCGGGAGTTATGCCGCGCCTGGGATAAGAACAGAATGAAATAATAAATAAAAAATATTCAAACAAATATTCATATCTAGACTATAATTACTTATGCAATAACAAAAACAAACTAAATGAGTACAATAAAACGTTCTAGTAGGTTCATATCAATATTAGTCTGCCTGCTTAATTCACTACTAAAATTATTGACTTATTTTTTAACGATTGAATTTTAATTGTTATTTCAGCAACAACGTAACATCAGTGCATTAGAGAGGGAAAAGAAATAAGTAAAATAATGGTTACATTGTTTATTTGTTAATAGACCTGTTTTTTCGACAGCAATCTACACAAAAAGTGCCGAAATAGTACAGTCTTCAGTAGCAACATTTGACACATGATGCAACAAAGCCAATCACACTTCCTCTTAGTTTTGTAGTAGTTTTCAGTGCATTCCTTGCAAAGAACGTCTGCCTCACATGTGTGATCCAACTGTTCATTGTCATCATCTTGACTTGCATCTTTCTTCGCCTTCTTACTTTTTATTTTTCCCTTTATCTCCTTTGGTGTAGTAAACTTGATACTGTTTGAACATTCATCAATGTCTGATGAACTCTCATAGGATCCTCCACATGATTCAAAATTAAATTTTCCCTTCGTAGTTTTGACACCTTTTTTGTTAATTTTCTTACATTTTCGGAATCATTTCTCCAAATTTGCTTTAAGCGCATTCCTATTGTCAGTAGATGTTAAGAGTACTGCTGTGTCCTTAATTCTGTGCTTTGCACTCACCTGGCTAAGTCTCGGAATAGGAGAGATTTTATGTAGGTGTTTGGTAGGTGATGGTGGCCCTAGTAGCATGAACTCATCGTTTTTTGCCTGGCCTTTCATCGAATTCATCGGAAACTGATCCAGTATCTTCGAGACCATATCGTTTAGATCAGTTTCCGAGAACAGGTTTTCGTTTTGGTAAATTTGATCGGAAAATGATATGTTTATGAGCAGTTTTTCCGATGAAAATTTGCCAGTCGGAAATTCATGGCATAAAGATATTGTTCCGATCTCGGATAATGCTGAAGATTGCATGAAATCACTGATAGTCGAATTTGATTGGTCAACAACCCTGTGATGTGTTGTTCGAGAGTATTTGCAACTGCAATGGCTGCCATACCATTTGCTAGCGTCGACCTGACAGTCTTAATTTGACCGTCTTTCATTTGGAAAATATGTAAGTATTTATTTGATTCTTAATTATCTTTATTAATTTTATTACTTACGGTATGTTTAGTAAATGAATAAAATTATTATAAAGCTTTTTGGAAGGTTAGATGCATGCAACCTACGATTGAATAATTATCATTCTCAGTGCAAAACAATATATTCATGCTAGAATAATTAATTACTCTCTGTGTATAAAGAAGTTTGCACACGCATACATAATAAAAATTGGTGACAATTTTGGACAGTGCAAACAATTGCTCTCGTACCATCTTTTCTTCTTTTCCAGTTTCTACTCTCCGATTGAAGTAAACAAACGCTCTCGCACCGTCTTCAACAGTTTAGCCTTCTCGTCTACTCATATACAGATGATGTCTGGGCCTGTATATTATAACTGTTCATTTCTGTATTTCTTATAAATTAAGATTTTTTCCTCGAAATTGGCAATTCTAATGTATTTTATGCTGTTCTAAGTTTTGTGGCAATATCTCTTCCAATTTTGTGTTCATAGCATTAAAACTGTTTTTAAAAGCTTTGCCTTGTTTATACGAACAAGAATATATAACATATATGTGGAATTTTCTTTTATTTAAATTGTTGGGTCATGTGAGAGACAAAAGCTCATATTTAAGAGAAGAATAAATTTTGCTTTTTTCCATTTTCTTCTTATATACAAACTGTTAGCTTCTCATTTAGTTCATATCAGTTGTGGGTAACAATATTTTAACTGTTTATCTAACAAATCAAGATTTTTTCCCTCGAAATTGTCCATTTTCACTTTTTTCAAAATCAGATCATTTCAAATTCTTTCAGTGTGATTTTCTAAGCGGTATTGGAGGACACTCAGCCAGCTTCTCTCGACTAATTTGTCGTTTGAAGGCAACTAAAAGTGTGAATTTGGGATTTTAAACATTCAATCTCATAAACAAGTTGATTTTTGGTAATTTTTTATTTTGTACTTTCTTGATGGTTATATGCTTGATGTCTGATGCCATGTGTGTGTGTTTGTTTGTTTCTGTGGCTAATATGATACTTTAGAAAATGTGAGAGGATATTGCTGGAGAATGTTCTGTATTGTGATTGCTTGTTATCCATCAAAAATTTTGACTTTTGATAATGGGCATACCTGACAAATCTTTGGAGTTTGATACTGGATTTGATATCGAACTCTTGGGCAGAATCTTTTATCTTGCCAACTTTTCATTTTTCTCTCAGAAAAAGAAACATATTTAATGAACAGTTGAAATGACAGTCCAAACCGAGGGATTTAATGTGAACAAATTAATTTGTTTTCAAAATAGTTCCAACTTTCAATAGAAACAGTAAGTGAAAATAATCGGTCACTATTGTATGATTGTTTATTTATAATTTTCATAAACTAAAAAGAAAGTTTTATCTTCTTTTTATAGATAAACTATAAAGCATTTTGTCTAAAATAACTCAGTCTGAAACATTTTCTAACTTATTACAAGTATGCCATTCATGTTCCATGTTTTTATGGGTAAAGGCAGGGGCATTTCAATAGAATGCAGAAAAAAATTTACTTTAAATTTTAAGAGTTCTGAACTTAATATAAAGGGATAGGATTTTGAATTTTGTGTGTTATTATTTTTAATTTTCATATTTGGTTCAATGATTCCTTTTGGAACCTCCTGGGAAGGAAAAACTAATCCCCCCCCCTCCTCCTCTAAAGAAACATATGAAGCCAGAGACTGGTTCTCCACATTCCAGAATAATTTGGTTAATTATCTTTTGAGCGTTTGATTGGTTCCAAAGAACTTTCATTCAGAAACTTACCTCGAATTTATAAATTTGTTGAGTGATTTATCTCTTCAAATCAATGTATGATTTATATATGATTTTTGTAAATTAATAATGGTACATTGATTTCTTTTTTCATTAGGTGTCATGAGAAATAATCTTTTCGGCAGCAACAGAAGTGTAAGTCCAAGAAATTACTGTATAAAACGGCTTATGCATGCCAAAGATAAGGACGGAGGAAGGAATCTCAGTGCATATTCAATGCAAACATAAATAAAAGTGTAAAATGATCATAAATAAAAATGTAAATGTGTAAAAGAAAACTAAAAAGTTTACTTTTTGTTTGCTTTTACTTTACTTTTGTTTAATCTTTCTAGAAATATGCATATTTATAGACTGGCAATACTGTAATGTTTACTGTTGTATAAAGTTAATAACTGTTGTATAAATGTGTAAAATAAAACTAAAGTTTACTTTTTGTTTGCTTTTACTTTACTTTTGTTTAATCTTTCTAGAAATATGCATATTTATAGACTGGCAATACTGTAATGTTTACTGTTGTATAAAGTTAATAACTGTTGTATAAATGTGTAAAATAAAACTAATGTTTACTTTTTGTTTGCTTTTACTTTACTTTTGTTTAATCTTTCTAGAAATATGCATATTTATAGACTGGCAACAACAACTGTACACAAATCTTCTAGTTTAATTGTAAACATACACGCAGGCTCTGTCAGGGCCCTTAGGCATTGCAAGATTTGGGGCCCCCTTTTCCCTTTCAAACTTCACCCAAACCAGATATTTTTTAACGATTTTAAATTTATTTTTAAATAAACAGTTTTTAAGTAACAAATATTATGACAAACTGAAATGACAAAACATTTCGTTGCTGGTTTTTTTTAAGAGAGTTTGTTTGAATAATCCGCGTAAACATTTCATTTTAAAAGTAATTAAAAAATATTGGTAAAAAGAATTACATCTCTTTTAACGTATTCAAAATAATTAATAGCGAAAGTTTGCCTGGGCTGTTGAATTGTGAGTCATTCCGCAAATTGAAAAAATATTGAACAATTCTGATCTGCAAGTGAATTTGAAAACTTGAAAAATCCTAAGCCAAATATTCTGAAATTTAAAAAATACTTGATTTAATTTGAGTGAGTCCTTGTAAATCAAATGGAAGCACAAAATTAAATTACCATGAAAATACCTTAAAATTATGGCGAGTTCTCGGGGCACCCTAAAATTGAGGGGCCAATTTGCAGTTGCCTATTTGGTAATCCGACTATGCGTACATGATATATTAACCAAAATACCGATTATTGTTGATTTCAGTTTTACACTGTTTAAAATAAGTGAATCGAAATTTATCAAATTCTACTTTTATTATTATATTACTTCGTGTATGCAGGCCTGGCGCACGATAAATTGCCATCGTGGGTTAAACGTCATCCCTCCAGAGTGGTGTGTAAGTTTAGAGAAAGGATACCGGCTCTTGTGTTGTCCTCGTCATCTGATCGTGGTTCAAAATTACGAGGTCCGCCAGAAAATGGACATCATACTGCTTTGAAACGGTATGTTAATATAACTAAAACAAATGTTTCTCGTTCTGTTTTAAATAGAAAAAATTGCCTGGGTGGTAAAAAGAATTATTAAGGTCGAAAATAAAGCTGGAATTCTTTCTATTGCCTTCATACGTCACGGAAGTATTTAAGAATCTGTAATTTATCTATGAAATTTTTGAATCATCTAATTTAAAGGGAAGAATTTCAGGAAGATGCAAGACATCCAAAGGGCTTCTGCAATTTATTCCCTGCTATGCAGATGAAAGCACCTTTACGGGTCTATGAATAGATCTGCAGATTCTCTATTCTTTTGAGCAAAGCAACAAATATTATTTAAATGTGCGAGAGATCTTTTAGTACACTAAAGCTGATAATTTCATACCTCAAACCTTTAACAGGATCAGAAATATTTTATGATTTAGCTCTTTTAAGTTTAGAGAAAGCAGAAACAGAAAAATTGACTGTATTGAAATTCGAAATAAATTTGCTTCGTTTTTGAGTACGAGATAAATGGAATGAATTTTTTTATATACATATTTCTATTCGACTAATTGGGTTTTAATTTTAAATATTTTATATGAACATGTTTGAAGCCAATTTTTTTCCTAATATGTTTCTTTTAGAAAGAAGGTTGTGAAATTGTTATATCATCTCTTGGCAATTCGAATTTCTGAGGTTTAACACATAAATGATTATATCTTTCTTGACTAAATGATTATTGGAGTGTACGTGTGGGAAAAATTTTCTGAACAACATTTCATTGAAAAGAGGGCATATTTGAAATTTATAGGCAAAAAGCAAAATTTTTTAATATTTGAAGATTTTGAAAAAGGCTATATTATCAATTTTAAAAAGCTAAAAGTATATAATTATTATGGGTTTTAATTTTGAACAGTTATTAATGTGAACATGTTTCAAGCCATTTTTCTATTAAAATTGTTATTTTTTTTTGCCAAAAGAATGCGTTATACCATCTTTTGACAACTAGAATTTTCTGAGATTTGACACATAAATGACAACCCAGAAAAAAAATGATATCTTTCTTGAACAAATAATTATTGAAGTGATCTTGTATACATATGGGGAAGTTTTTATGATCAACAATTTATTGAGAAGACTGCAAGTTTATAAGTATGGTGGAATGAAGTTAAGACAAATGAAACTATTGAAGAAATACCCAATTGTGTATAACAAGAAGTTTTAAATGACTTATTTATTGTAATAATTTATATTTTTAAAGATTTTTATATGCATCCATCACTACTCCGAGCATTTTTTGCAATTTCACTTCGAGATTTGCCTTATTCAGGCATTCAAATTACAAGTTTAGAGGTATCACCACTTGCTTCGGTTCTAGACCTAATTTTGAGATTTAAAAAAAAGAACAAAAAACTAATTTTGCATGGATATCAATTACTTGTGCATTGCAGCATCAAATTTATAACACTGATTCATTTTAAAAAAAAGGACTGTTGACCAAATTCAAACTTTTATGAAGTGTATACTCCATTTTGTGTCTCTCAAATTTGGAATTTCAACATCAAAATTTAGCCAATTATGTTATTATCATTTCCTCATTTTTTCCCTTTCTTAATACATTCGAAAGTGAGCATTTTAACACTCCTGTAAGTATTAAAATTAAATGAATATTTTAAATTTCTATTTTAGACGTTCATTGAAGAACAGGAGTGGTGTATACTTAATTTTGGGACCTACTGTGTGGGTAGGGATTTTTATTTTTTGATTTTGTTGCAATATGATGGCCGTTTATATTGTCACAATGTTTGGCGTGTAAATTGATAGTCTGGCATGAATAAGTCATTTGAGTAATTTCGGTAATGTCGAGACATTTAATTGTTTTTTTGTGATTGCTGATAAAAGCAAAGGCTTGTAAAAATAGTAATTTGTAGTCGAAAAGAAAGAAAAAAAAGTGTAATCTCTTTAGGACTGCAATGTAGAATAGATCTTAGAACGAACAATTCATTTACAGTTCGCATAGCTTTTACTAGTGAATAAAGTGGTAACAATTAAAAAGAAAAAATTAAATAAATATAAAACTCACAAATTTTATATTGAAGCAAGTAGTTTTAATCTCACGTCCCGACTAATCTCCAGATTTTCAAAATGTCAGGATTTACGCCAGTGAATGTGGCAAAATTCATTGTATACACTGTTTTCATTTATTGTTGACGAGAAAGTGGGTGAACCTCCTTATCCAGACCGCAGTTCAAACTGAAAATTAAAAAAAAAAAATTGGTGGTTTTGTTTTAATTCTGTATTTCCTAACTACAATTGTGAATTCCCAACCATTAAAAAAAAATGTATATTCTTTGCATACTGAAGTCTTAAATTTATTTCTCTTCCTCATAGTCTTAGCCAGTGTTATAACAGAAGGCCCAAGGAAGCATTTAGAATTTTATACTACATTTTGATCCTCCCTCCATGATCCCCACGGTGTGTCAGGAATTGATTTAAAAAATCATAGTAATCGTAAGTATACAGCATTTTGTATAATTAGAACTATTGTATAAAAAATCCCCCATAAAATAAATGATATAGTTCATATGTAACGCAGTTTTCATCTATTGTTGACGAGAATGTGGTTGAGCCTCCTTATCCAGACCGCAGTTCAATCTGAAAATTTTAAAAAAATTGGCAGTTTTGTTTTAATTCTGTATTTCCTAACAACAATTGTGAATTCCTAAGCACTAATAAAAATAAAATATGTATATTCTTTGCATACTGAAGTCTTAAATTTATTTCTCTTCAGTGTTATAACAGATGGTCCAAGGCAGCATTAGAATTTTATACTACATTTTGTTCCTCCCTCCAAGACCCCCAAGGTGAGTCGGGAATTGAATTAAAAAATTATAGTAATCCTAAGTATATAGTGATTCTAAGTATACAGCAATATGTAAAAATACAACTATTGTATAAAAAAAACCCTATAAAATAAATGATATAGTTCATATGTAACATACTCAAAATAAAGAAAAAATGATTTAAACATCTTTTCATACATTTTTAATTGATACGAAAAAAATTGACTCGGAAAACGGACAGAAGGTATGAAGTTTCTCATTCATAAAGGCAAATTAGATATAAATACAACTTTTTACAATTTTTAACTTCGACTTCGAATTTATCAAAATAGATTTAGTCGTATTTTAACATTATGACTATATGAAATTCAAGGAACCAATGAAAACGAATTGAATTATACAATTTTTTTTACTTTTAACAATCAAATATTTTAAAATAAAAAAGCCTTCTCAGTCATTTGTTATTATTTGATTTATATTTATTGTTATATCATGAATTATTAAATTTCTTTTTGTATAATTTGGAATGTGTTTTAACTCGCAAGCGGAAGTTATTTCGATACGTAGGTAAAGAACAAAAATATTAATCTTGAATAGAAGAAAGAAAAAAAATTACACTAGGAATGTCGTCTTATTCTGTATTTTACAGCACAAATAAAAAAAAATGTAATGAAACAAAGAGTTAACAGTAATTCGGTTACATTTTTTTTTATTCGACTATGTTTTCAGGCATAGTTTCTAACGGATTATAGGTTTTCGACCCTTTCAGTTTGCGATTAGTAATTTTTAAATTACCTATAGTAGAATATTTTTTGCGAGGGCGGTGGATTTACAGTGATCTAACAAAAAGATGCATTTTTTCTAATATCTCCAGCAATAGATGGCAGCACGAGTTCTTGTCTATTCTTATAGATTGGGGGCGCTGTACTGAACCTCTGATGTTTCGAAGCCAATGTTAAGTCAATGGGGAAGTTTTTTGACGATTGCTAATTCCCATTTAAATATTTTGAGAGAATTTTTTCTGCATAAGATTCTTCACAACTTAAGAAATTACGCGCGT
>BGPR01012870.1:0-43444 GCA_013235015.1 Araneus ventricosus | reverse complement strand
TTGACGGGCGAATTAAATGTGAATTGATTTCACTCCAATGTGAAGTGCGTTTCAGTGTAAATCAATATATTTCGAAAATTTAACGCCTTATACCACTTTTTTCCCACACAAACGAAATTTTTATTAGGTTTATATATATTATTCAGAATGTCCATCATTTATAAACAACGCAGCGGGCGATTGTTCAATTCTAGAAATAACAAGTTATCTAATAAAGAAGGTGACAATAATATGATCTAGGAGCTAAAATAAAACAATAAATTCTAGTAGCATTGATTTGTCTTTATTAACAGAAACAAAGTTGAGTATCGGAGAACAACGCGCATTTGGTATTAAAGGTGCTTAAAAGAAAAAATTCTGGTACTACTGTCACTTTAAGTTTAGGTTTTAATTTATATTAAGCTTTATCATTTTTTGAATTCAACAAATGTTTGCCCAACTTATTTCAAAACATTTTAGGAAAGAAAATTAATTCACAACTCCATTAAATTTAAGCAACAACAATATAAATATTTAAATTATTATTCAGTAAATTATCTTTCTTGTGATGTTTATAATAATTAAGCAGTGGAAATATCCCTCCATCGACTTTCTCATATACTTACTTAATGTAGTGCATTTTGTGTTGATCTTTCATAGTACAGTGAGGAGAATAGAGTACGCATTTTGCCTCTTTTTGTTGATCCACTAGGCCACTTGATGTCAAGAGAGCATATCAAACTTAATGTATCTTTCTTTAGCGTAACTTTAAAGACTTATTCGTTTAACCTTCAAAAGTTTGTCAAGATAGACATTATTACATTACATTACAACACCTGCAACCCCGTTTATAGAGCCATTTGGCTCCTTTCCGTTTAGGATGGATGGATGTGAATTTTATTTTTTAGAAAGGACAAGAACAAGGTGTGTGTCAATCTGGGTGGATGCGAGCTCAATGATTATCCTCTACAATGAGATTGTTCTCATCGCATATTAAGCGCATTAGGAGTCGAAGTCGGGATATTTCCACCTTACGAATTTTGTCCAAAATTAGACACAGACTTAATTAATTGAGTTCAGTTTAGTTCTATTAACGTCCCGTTCTGAAGCGACGCCAAGGCTATTTTGGGACGCGCCTCGTAACTTTGAACCGCAGTCAGATGGCGAAGACGAAACATGAGCTGGCACCTGTCTTTCCAAACTTCCGCACCACACCAGCAGGAGGACGTTTGGCCCCCTACATATGATTTAACGTGCAACAGGTCCACATACATGGTCGATCATCAGTGGAATCGAGACTCAAACCAGGAACCCTCCGGCCGCGAAGCCCAGACCTTAGAATTAGGCCAACGCGGCCCTGCCTCAGATTTATAATATCTCCCTTACATACTACTAACATTCATCTATCGAGATTGTCTTATTTTTAAGTTATTCGCTCACGAACACACGAATAACCAGACAATCAGCCCGTTGACAAATTAGGTCCGAAATTTGATACATATCTACAATTCTGGCTATAAAATCATAAGCAAAATTAGAATCTTCTAGCTCGTTGTGATTTCGACTGACTGTATTCACGTGTGAATGGACGGGTAGAAAAACAGACTTTCTTTTGATGGATGGAAATTCGATGACCGAAAATTTGATGAGAACTACAATCTTTGTGTTAACATCACATACCAAATTTCATTCGTATTATTGATTCTATTTATGAGTTATCGTGTTCACAGACAGAGAGATATAATTCCAAAAATGGATGTTGAACTCATGAAGGTATAAAGCTTCAATATTTATGATTATCTCGAAATGGAATTTCTTGACGATTACAATGCTTTCTCCTTACATAGTTCACATGTCTTAAAGTAAAAATAGACGCTATTGTCAGGAACTTTTAGCAAACGTATTAGCAATTGTAATAAATGTATCCAACAACTCTCTAAAATAACCTCCTGTTATTGAAATTACTCGAAAGACATGAAATGCATCCATTAAAATAATAATAATATCTCTATTGTCCTGAATGGTGCCAATCTACTCTAAAGTACCATTTACCAGTTAAACTGTGGGATTTGTTCACTCATATTTCCGAAGGTAAAAGTGCAAGACATTACGCAGTTGTAGTAAAAAAAACCAACGTAGGGCGTTTGCTATTTGATTTTGACTTCAAGTAGCTTGTTTCCATTTTATTTAAAACGCTCCTAAGATATCCAAAGAATTTTCGTACGTCGTGGATAAGTGTCAGGGAACACGTGACAAAAAATACCTAATTATAAATTAATTAAACGACAGTCCCGGTACCTTTCCCTATTGTCATTCATATCGTCGCTGTTCAGAATTTGTTTGAAACCGAAAAATTTATAGTGAAATTTTTAGAGTGAGTGCTTTCATTTAGAAACTAGGTTTAGCATAAAAACCCCAAAGTAAATTATATGTTTGAATTTGAAATTTAGACGTTCTAAGCCTGATTAATTCGCAAAAAGCAGGATATTTTCATTTTTTACAAGGCCCTCAATGAGATCTATGTTATGCAAAAAAATTATATGACTGATGTTGAAATTCTGAAAAAAAATTCTAAAAATATATGCGAATCATTTCTTGTAAAATAGACAGCATTTTCGTCTGAAACGAATAAAGAATAGCCCACTAATAATCATAGCAGTTTGAACTTTCTCTCTTAAATGAATATACGTAGTTCAATTTCATTTCCAAAAATAATAATTTTTTTAATTCTATAACTTATATATTCACCTACATAAAATAAAACTGTTTAATATTATATAAAAGTTGCATAAGTAAACGCAAAATAGTTTACTCAAACGTGTTTATGTAAGCCACATTTAACTAAACCTGCTTCTTCGCCTTCTTGTCAAAACATAAAGTTTCGTGAAAACATTCACAGTAGACAGGAGCCTCAGGGATATTAGACGTTACGGGCATGTCGAAGAAAGCTTTCAGTTTCAAGTAACGCGTATTTTCTTTCTTGCAGGCCAAAGCACTGGAGGCCCCTTGACAGTTCCTGGTTCCGAAACAACGCTTGTAATTCGCGGATTAAAGCCCAAGACTCGTTATTTTTTCCGAGTAAAATGCGAAAACTCCCTTGGGGAGAGCCAGTTTGGAGCAGAAGTTGCTGTCACAACACTGGAAGAACGTAGGTATAGAGGCTTTTGTGTGGTATTCTTAAACAATGTAGTTGTATAATATCGGGAACTATTTTCTCCAGAATAAAAATAACATGGGCAATAAATCTTAATTTTCATGAAAATAACTGTTGAATTGTTTGAGCTATCCATTTATTCAATTTTTGAAAGAAATGAAAAGAGATGTCTTCAAGAATGAAAGTATCTGAAGCAATAAATTCTAATTTTCATGAAAATGGATATAAACTTATTCGAGTAATTCATCTAGTCAATTTTCGAAAACAAAAGCAATGTTTGTAATTTAAAAAATATAATTTTTATATATTCATTAATTATATCGATTGCGTTTCAAGAATTCTATTTGATTGTCAGCATTTAATGGCAATATGCCAAGAGGGTATGCAGCTTAGCTTCGTAATTTATAAATTGTTTGTAATTTAAATTGTTAAATTAAATCTTTTATAATTCTATATAAAATAAAGGTAAGGCAGACTCGAATGCCAAGCGCTATTAAAATGACTCTTATTCTAAATTTGCCATCTGCAAGACTACAGATCTATGTTTTAAAGAACTAATTTTAGCCTCAGTAAAATGTATAAATTATGTTGACATATAATGAAGAATATCTGTACGAGAATTTTTTTAAAAACTTTCTTTAAGTTGTTTCATTAAAACAGATACATTTGTTGATAAAATATTTATAACTAAACTTATGTTTTCTCGTTGTTCGTTCAACGTTTTACTTTTTCAAACTTAAGGCATACACTACCGTGCATTGTTATTAAAGTCATTCTTGTCGGAAAGTGAAATTACTATCAATTTAATCCTAACAAAATTCTGAACTCGGAACTGAATAGAGTAAGGTAAGATAAAAATAAAAAAGACTTTAAATTGAACGTTTTAAGGCGAGTATAATCAATTTGTATGTTAATGAACTTTTAAAGCTATTCGTTATAAATAAGATTCTCTTGGCGGTATTTTGGGTGTTGGTACAAACTTAATAATTGCGCTTCTTAGAAGAAACTGTAGAAATATTAATTATAATCACATTTTCATGAAATGTTAAATTTTCAAGATAAACATAATTCAGAAGGTTTCGGAACATTCATGAATAAAATTAAAATCTATTTTTATTTAAAAATCTTTACAAATATTGCAATTACTCTCATTTCTTTTTATGAGACAATCCTAATAATTACCTTGCTTATTAACATTTAAGACAGATAACATATTTTCACACCTAGGTTTACCAAAGGTGGAAGTTGCATTTCGAAATAAGAAAATATCCAGCGAAATTCATAAATGCTCTCTTCATCTCTCGGATGAAGTGAAATTAGCACATTGAATATTCAGTATTAAATATTACATAACTTTATACTACATTAAGGTTATTTTCAACTTAAATTTTTACTTAAAATTGAAAATGAGATAAAGAGGAATCCAAAATTTATCAATACCATATATTATATATTTATAAAATTATTTTACTTGTGTTTGGAATCACGATCATAAACAAAAGAATATCTTTTACATTGATAGATCATATGTATATTTTTTAATCACTCTTGAAAGCACTTACTCTGAATGTAAATGAAAATTTTCATTTGCTTAAAAGGATCCACAGATGTCAATATTGTATAACCATTAATTTTTTTTTTTTACTTGACGATTTCTTCTTGCCTTTTTGAGACAATTTTGTCTTCAACCTTGAAAATTTATCAAACAGTGAACATATTTCTTTATTTCCTTTGCGTGAAAGAGATGATAATTTCAAGCATAGTTGTTTTATACTTTACAACGTCATAAATGTTCAAGGTTTGCGAATTTTGAAAAATAACCACACGGGTTGAAATAAATTATCTGATTCACATATACAGAAGTAAATGTTTTGTGCTTTTATTTCTTATTTTTTCTTGTCTTTTATGCTTGTTTCCTGCGTGAAAGGCCGATATGTACGCATTCGAAAAATATTCTGACGACCCTAATTTTTTAAACATTAGTGCCCTTAGAAATATGTGGAAATTTGGGACTGTGAGAAAAGAATCTATCAGTTACTGATTTTAGATTTGTTGAAATTATTTTTAACCGCTTAAGGACCGTATTATTTTGAAACCTACGGTATTTAGAGCGAGTTAACTCGGATTATGTTCTTAAGCGGTTAACAGAATCAGCTTTCAGACATTACACATTTGAATCCTCACTACAGTGTTTTGGCAGTTATTCCTTCGAAAGTGATATGCAGAATCCGGCAGTGATATTGAACTTTAATCTGCCCTTAATGCAGCAAGATATGTGAGGAAAATGAAAACACAAATGGTTCAATCTGGAGGATGAAATCAATACCATTTTCTCTGGTGACTTTCCTTAGTAGTTGGGTGAAAACAATGACAGCGCAGTTAAAGTTTCTACAATAAATATATATAAAAATGAAATAAAAGATGGTTACTTGTTAAAGGTAGCTCAAAATGAATTTCGAATTCATTTTAATTTTTCACACTACCAATTAAAGAATTATTTAAAAACTCAGAAAAATAATTTTAATGTCAGGAAGAGTGTTTTATATGGAAGGAGAATGCAAGTATTGAAAAATATCGCAAATCGCCGTTCAACAAGCAACACCACCTTTCTCAATTTTTTGAAATTTTTAAAGAGGAATAAAGTGCTAAATTTTTCAAAATTAATAGCGAATATCTTTGAATTTTATTCACATCTGGTAGGAACATGCGGTCTTATGTTCATATCAGATGTTAAAGAAACCCTCAAAAATGTTAGTTATTGGTTTCCAAAAATTCAATTTTTCTTCCTCTTTGAAATTTCAAAAAATTGAGAAAGGTGATATTGCTTGTTAAGCGACGAAGTCTTCTCCTTAAAAGCTCTACTTAACATTAACCAGTTATTTTATGCCGTTCTATGAATGCGCACGCTATTTCTAATTCTACATCAGAAATTGAAAACTTTGTCGTCGAATGTCATGTCGTTGTAAATATATTTGTATTTCCGGATGCCTTTTTTCAGAATTAAACCTTTTTATGTCTGCATCCTCTACTATATTCAAAAGTACTTAAATTACTCAAAAATAAGGAGATAAATGAAGTGTATATAGTAATTACTGTTGATTTAGAGTGGACAGTCTTTCAAAATTTACTCCAAAGTCTAGAATCCCTTTTATATGAAAATTAATTTGCCCTTTTATGATGTATGCTTCCATAATATTTCTGCATACACATACCTGTAAGCAATGCACAATGAAATAAATAGGAATTCTGACTTCTATATTGCAGTTCTGTCGTGTCGGTACGAGATCCCAGCAAAGGATTCCTTCTTTAGGAATATGATGCATTTTATATATGCCGTTAAAAACAAATAGTATCAATTTATTGAGTTTTAAAACCTAGAAGGCTGAAGTGGCCTCCCGCTTAAGAATTAGATCATATCTAGTTAGACCAATAATACCGACTAATAATACAAAATAGGATGATTGAATCGAATAAAACAATCACACAACCACTGAATAATAACCTTTTAAAATTTATTCAACCAATAAAATCGATTACTCAGGAAGAATTTTTAACGATTTTAAATAAGTTTATAGAAGTATCATTTAATAGCAGAGCATTAAGGAATTTCAGAATATTTTCAAAATTGAAGAACAAAAATATATATTGTCCGGCATTAAACTTAAAATCAACTGTAATGATAAACCATATTTATTTCTTAAGATATTTTATCTATGATCAGTATCACTGCGAAAAATATTACAAGTTACTTTTCTTATCCAAATGGATTTTAGGATCTGTTATACAAGTCTGTAGATTGAAACCACGTTTATTAATGATTGAAAATGCAGATCTACTTTTCTTTTGGTTATGTTATAATCCTTAATAGACTTGTAGCGTAAGATGGACAGTTCAAGAATACATAGAATATTGATTAAATGCGGGATGAGCCGAAGTACATTGTAGAACTACATCTCTAATTCCAGACCCATTAATCTTTCATTTTATTCAAATCCTTGATTAATAATGCATAGCGGAGTTACATTATTTCTAATGTTACATTTAACTTCGGAGAAATTATATCTTCATTCAGAATAATGATTTAAAACTCCTTTTCGATGTTGTGTGTATTCAAACATCCTCAAATCTCGTCGCAAACATGCTCATATTTCAAATCAGAAAGGAATTACATGTTATTTCAAATAGAACTGAATTCGTTGGATGAAAGTTTTAAATGCCTATGTATAAAGGATTTGAAATCACAGAATTTTCATATATTTATAGAAATATTTAATATTTCTGATGCTTTTCATTAAAACTTTAACTTTCACCTGTTTCCAGATTTGTTAATTAAGACTTTAATTTCAAACATATATTATTTTTTAGATATGATAGGCACTTTTTTTCTTTTATGTTAATGATAAATACACAGCTTTGAATATCTACGTTTTTTATTCTTTATTTAGTATACATCAATATAAAGTTTTAATTCAATATTATGTAAGGTTGAGAAGATAATCTTAAAGAATGTAAAATATATTACTCCTCTGGGAAAAAGAGCTTAAAACTGACCACTTCGACTTTTATTTCCTAAATTGATGCAGATAATTAACGCAGTATTAAAAATAAAGTAAAGGAAGTTAACTTCTTTCTTTAATGAAACGATATTTATTTCATTTTATTAAAACGCCATCCAAATTTTTCATTCCTTCTATAAAGAAAAAGCTATTTTGAACTAATAAATATTTCACACGAATCATTTCAAAACCCAAAATTCTTAGTATATATTTGACTGTTATTTATGAAATCTTTATTTTTCTTATTTAAAATTATTCCACCAAAACTGTATAATGCATTACTTTATTTCAAGCTTATAAATAATAAATCATCATAAATAGAAAGTTAATCTAATTTTTAAGAAATTGGTAATTCTTCATTTTCAAAAAATTTTAAAGCATTAAATATCGCAAGCATCTAATTGTCTGCAAATATTTTTGTATCACATTTAGCCTTTAGCCTTTTTCTCATTAGCTATTAAATTCAAAATATTTCTGATATCCACTGAACCTTTTTAATGGCAGAAAAGTGTTGAATTCGGCAAATATGATTTTTAAAAGTGTCGCAAAGATACTCAAAGAGGCGGCGATTGTTTTTAAATAGTTTTCTTTTTCTAGTCTTATTAACTTTCTGTAGAGCGACAAATGAAATGTTCAAGAAATTAGCGGCAGTATTTTTAGCTATCAACCAATAAAAAATCAAAATTTATTACCACCAACAGCTTATGAATATATAATGAAAGCATTTCTTGAATGTGTAATGTTCATAACAATCTTTTATTCATCTGTATTCGAGACAAAATATTAATTGAATATTAATATTTTCCAAGGTGAAATGGCGTAAAAGTAATAAAACATAGCAGAAAGCTTCTAAACCCAATTTCCATTTATAAAGAATGTAAATGTGATTTTTTTCGGAAATTTCTTGTTCATTATTTAATGCACACTGACTGAAAAAATTAAATGTCCAGCCGATGGTTTTAACATGACTTTGTAGTTGCCAAAGTAGGACAAAACAGTGCCGTATCGAGAGTGTGTTGTTCTCGGGTTAAAATGTGATTTTTTTCTCCCTCCCTTAATCATCAGTGACTTAACTTGTGTAAATGGTACCTGGGCATGATATTTTTTGCCCCCTCGTCTTCGTATTTGACTTTAAAAAGTGACAAAAAAAGTAACGTTTTGTGACATGGCCAATGCCGTAGAGAGAGTAAGTGGCGTCCAGGGAATAATATGATTTTTTTATTTACCCCAGTCGTCAAGAGTGGCTTAACAAGCGTCAATGGAGCCAAGGGAATGCTGTTCTTGTTGTTTCATGTTCCCCTGGTCCAAATACTAGAGCAGGCCTATTGCCCCATGGCGCTCTAACAGTACCACAAGTCCATTTTCCCCCTCACTCCACAGCAACCTCGCAAAGAGCCAATGCAGTCAATGACATGAGCAGGAGAAGCAAGACAGGAACAAGAGCAAAAGGAATAAGTCTTTTCTTTGTCGACGAATTTAAAGCTTTTGATATGGCCACTACGAAGTCTGGTCAATGTAGTCTGTGCGTATCTTGTACCTTCGGACTGTAAAGCCAGACCAGGACGATTTCCAACATACCATTCGTGAGCGGGAGGGACTTTCCATGTAGAATTTGCTTTAGCCCTGTGGATAGAAAATAATACGGACGCGAAGAGTTCACCAGAGGCAGCAGAAGGAAGAGCACTTCCCTCTTTCGCAAGCAAGTCCGCCACCTCATTGCCGAAGACTCCAACATGGGAGGGAATCCATTGAATGCAAACTATGATTTTCTGTGAAAGTGTAACAATTTTGGAAATAATTTCTTGACCGTTTTTTTTTTGGAATTTTCGGCCAATTTTTTAAATAATGATTTGAACTTTTGCTGTCCGTCAAATTATCAAGCCAAGGGAATAGTATTATTTTTACGCACCCTCATCATAATTTGCTTTAAAAATGGAATAAATGCAACTATGTTTTGATACCATGGCGCCCTTTAAAACAGACCCCCGAGGCATCTATACCCTTGCCACCAAATCGCTACGTCACTGAGAAAAATTGTATCGAAATCTCTTACGATGTCATATATGTCGACAGGCTTAACTTAATGAGATGTGGCGATTTACCAGTTAAAACAATATTCGTAAGAGTCGGTGGAGAAAAAAATGCATAAAAAAATTCAACTGCAAATTATATTATATAACTCAAAGCCAATTAAAAGTCAACGCTACTGATCAGAGGCGGCGAAACGGGCGTGGGGGCTTGGAAGCAAACGCCCCCTTACTTTTCGATTAAATTTTTATTTTTATTAAATTTTTAATTAAATTTTTATTTTTATTAATTTTCTTATTTTTTTAATTTTTTTTATTAAATTTTTATTTTTATTAATTTTTTTATTAAATTTTTATTTGTATTAATTTTTTTATTTAAGTTTTATTAAATTATTTTATTACATATTTTATTTAATTTTTATATTTATTAATTTTTTATTGTATTTTAATTAAATTTTGATTTCATTTTAGTTGCTAAAAGCTAGGAATAATGAAAAAAAGGCAATTTAGCAAATTTTCTTTCAAAATTTAAAATTTTTTTTAACTATCCCTTATACTCAGGGGTACTTTTAGGCTTCCATAAATTTTTTGACCCCTTACATTGCCACTCTATCGCCGCCACTGTTACTGACCTCCTTACCAGTTTCTTTGAAAAAACAGATGTCGTAACAGATTTAGAGCAACGTGTAAAACTGATGGAAGTGTCAGATATGTAATCATAATCAAAAGTTAGATGCATTAGTCATAGTTACAAATCTTTATTTTGGGCATTCTGCCAAAAATGATACTTCTTTTATAACCCAGGGATAAAATTGATACAAATACTGAAAAAAAATTCTTGAAATATTCTTGAACAATTCTTAAAAATGTTTGGAATAATCTAGATTTTTTTTTCAAAGAATTTCTACAGTAACAGACTTTTTAAGAAATGCCTTAAACATCCAAAAGGATTAAACGGTACATTTAGCAAAGATTCAACGATGAAAACTAGGTTGTTTTGATGAGTGTTACATATCTACTTTCAATGTAAATGCATTCAGAAGGTAAATATCTGGTTTTTCCCATATTTGAGAAGGTTTTCAAAATTAATTACAGTAAAGAATTCAGAGAAATTTCACAGAAGGTGTGTGGAAAACACTACCAATAAGTAAGATAAAAGTCGAGTTAACTAATGTTTGATAAAAAAAAAACATTAAATGTGAATAAAAATAAACCTTAAAAAATCAGAAATGATAATTATATATTTAACATGACAATGAATATATGCCTTCAGTTCCTGTAAACATAGGTTAGAATAATGTACGTCCTATTCAAACTGTAAAATATCAGTGTATTTCATAATTTTGTGTGTTAACAGCTGTTACGACCAAAACTCTTTGCTTCATGGGGAGAAAATTAATGCAGCAAATTTTGGTTACACATTCTAAAAAATAATTGCAACACATTTCTCTTTATAAAAATTTTAAATCATTCATCTGTTAAAGTAAATCTGTCATAAGAATAACGATTTGGATATATGTCTGTTTTTATCTAAGCATATTACATTTGTATATAAGCATACCTCTAAACGGCGGACCCTCTGACGGGCAATAATTTTAAAATTAATTTGAAATTTAGATCCATTTAAAATTTTCTATGTAATTGCAAAAGTTTTGATTTAAACTTTGTAGGATTATAAAAATTAAATTCTTTCTCTTAAAGTGGAAAATTATGGGTTATTTCAAAAATTTTTAAACTTCAAAGTAATCTTATAGTAATTAAGCCATCATTAATTTCTACATTTTAGTGTTTTTATACTCACAAGTTTTAACTTTGCAAAGCAACATATTTTTTTTACGAAACATGTACTACTAATTTAAAGCTGGTATTATTTATTTCAAAAGAAAGAATTACGATTTTAATATAGTATCGTATATCATAAAAAGTATATTCTCAACAACAGATTTATTTCTTACATTCGTCTGTTTTCTTAGATTTCGAAAAAAATTATTTGAAAGAGAAAATTATTTGTGCAGAAGAAAAAAAATATTATACTGAAAACTATTAAAATAGCATTATTCAAAAATATATACTATACGATTGATATCTTTACGAAAACAAATTATTTGCTCATTATCTGCCTTGTTATCATTAAATTGGATATATTTGCTTTATTTTCTTCTAAGAAGTGTCTCATTGCTTGCTTGTTTTAAATTTTACTATTTCATGAAATCAATCGATTTCTTCGTAATATCTTTCATAATACTGAGAAGTAGAAACTTGATGGTTATTTTATTTATACACAAGAATTTTACAGCTATCCAAATATGGATTATTAAAGATTAACATTTCAAAATTACAGGTAAATAAATATTTTAATGTTTTTTTCAAAGATTTTAAGAGAGCGATTCATATTTCATATAAATATATTTTAAAAATCAGATTGAATATAGAAATGTTAACATCAAACGTATGTTCACTGGAAGATTTCGATTTACCAATCCAAAACACCTTCCTAGATTGCAGAGATTTTTTGCATTTTATAAATGGTTTGCACAAGAAAATGAAACCAAGAATAATTTCGAGCAAATCAATTAGAAAAATATCTAAATAGGCTAGAAAAATCTTAATTTCTTGTGATAAGATCTTTGGATACTTCTCATAGTTATGAAGGATGAGTCAAAAATACTTAGACAAATATTTAGAGCAAATAAGCTAAAAACAAATGATTCTTTTGTTTAAGTAGAATCATGTGGTCGAAAAAGCAATATAGTCCGCTAGAGAGGACTCATTGTAAGCTTGTGGCGTGGGATGACCAGGAAGAAACTGTATCTTCAAGTAAATGTGTTGTGTTTGTGCGCCCGTTTTAAATATGGGCGTATGACTCCCAAGCAACATGGTAGCATGTGGCAAAAAAAGAAAGATTGTTTAGATTTGAAATGTGTACAAATTACTGCTCGGCCGATACCTTCTTCTAAAACAGCTCAAAGGCAGAATCTATCGGGTATTCCAAAAGTAAGCATTCCCTCGATTCACTTCATGAAGTTCCGGCAGGTATTCGCCGAATCCACTGATTTCGGCATGATGGAACAGCCAATAGATTGCAGTGAAATGGTATGGTCAAATCATTGCTTGCTTCGAAACAACACAACTAGAGAGGTGGACCGAGCTTTATAGCTCCCTAATATTCCTTTCGAGATCCTCGACTTCCCTCCGCATTAAATTCGGCTCGGATACATTTACAGCCGTTTTATGAAACCTCAGTTGTGATCGCCGAATACTTATGGGTCTATTCTGGTACCCCCGGTTGGGTTGGGTTCCGCACGTTAACAACGGAACCCAGCCCAACTCCCAACCCAACCGGGGGTACCAGAATAGGCCCCTTAGACTTCATAGCTTGTCAATGAACCGTTGTTCGTCGCACTGGAACTTACGTTGAAGTGTTTTCCTAAACCGCATTATATTCCACTTGTGATACAGCTTTTATCTAGTATCCTGATCTTTCATGTATTGTAGTGTCAGAACGTCATATCTAGTCGTCGTATGTTGCGTTTGCGATCACATGTTCCGGTGGAAAAAAAATTCATCTTTACATGGAAGACTTACCCTAGAAATTTCTCTAAAAAGTTTTTGAGTCACTCTGAATATGCTTCTGAAAATATGTCCGAAATGAGTTCACTTGTTGGGTTCACTGGCAAAATATTACGCCATGTACATATATGAAGACAAAATTCAACATTCATCTTGGTATCAATGGTGAATTTAGTATACGGTCTATAGTATGTTGATATGTATATACGTAGCACCCCGATATGTATCCCTATATGTAGTAAGAAGTATCCCTTATTATGGTTTATTTTTATCTGCATCTGCGGCATGTTTACAAACCCTACCCTGATAGAACTAAGGCAGGAAATCAGTCAATATCATTGGCTACGAGGAGCAGTGACGTCGTTTTCAGGTCTCGCACGTAGCGTACGGCAATCATAACAAAACAAGAGTCGTCCTACTTTTCTTCTCCGTTTTTCCACAGTTGAGCACAGAAAACATTCTTCCGTGGGTTGTAATATTTTTAAAAATGATAATATTTTTTAAAATATCATAAAAAATAAAACATTCCACACTGCAAGAAATTATACTAATGAAAAGTACACGCACGAGAGCAAAGAACGACGTCATCGGCTGTTGGCAAAGCGAGCCAATCATATTGTCCGATTTCCTGCCTCAGTTCTATCAGGGTAGGGTTTGTAAATATGCTTCCCGGCGATCAAGCTGGTAGCCGAAGGCGGCTAGTATAATAAATTATGATGCGTTTTTCTCAGATTTGTCAGTTATTTTTCCGTAATGATTAATCAGATAAAATGAACTAGGGATATTTTTACTAAGTGTTATGTGAACGGAAATTGATATTTCTGTTCACATATGAAAGGGTTTGAAACTGTTCAATTAATGAATTGAAAATAAAGTACGTCCTTTACATCTTTTCCCAGAGATAGCTTCTATATCGTGGTAAAAGTGATTAAATACGGAAGAAATTATATTATTGTAGTAAAAAATAATCTTTCTTTAAAAAATAATGTAAATCGCAAACTATACTAATTTGCATGAACACAATATGTTGGCATTTCGAGCAAATATTGCAGTTAATGAAATTCCTGGAATTTTTTTGATTCGAGTTCCTGGAGTTCTTTGAATAAGAATGTAACATTTATCACAACTTGAACCACATGTGATAAATAATTACAAATTCTGACTTTATATATTCCTCATAAAGTTTGGTTATAGCTAAATTTAGAGTATCTATCGAACATAAAAGTAAACTCAAGAGAAAAGGAGAAAATGAATGCAGATTTCTCATAAACATTGAGTGTGGTACAGCTTTCTTGAGTTATGAATTGAGAACATTAAATTGGCCTAATGTTAAATCAATATTTTATTTTATAAATATATCAACAGTTCTTTGTTTTATTAAGTAATTTAATATTTCAAATTTTAAAATATATTTTACGTGTATATGGTAGGCACATAATTTGTGATTCATATCTAAATAATGATTTAAAATTAGTAGTATTAAGAATAAAATTTTGGTTGTGTTACCTTTGTTATGCATACGTGTTTCCTGATAAATGCAAAAGTCGCATTACGCGAAAAATGGCTTTGGAAATTAAAGTGCTTGCGCTACGAAACAATATTCAATAAGTGAAGTTTATTTACTCAATGATAAAATTAAATCTGTTCTTGTTTTCAATAGAAAGCAGAAACATTTAAAGCGAACTCTTTCTCATTAAGCTATGATATTTTTCGGTTTACCATAATTATACCAAAAATATTTATTTTGGTTCTGATAATATGCTAAGTATCAGCAACGCATTTTACCTTCAGTCCGTTTAAAAACTATATGCTTTAAAGTATTTTCAAATTCAGGCCACATAAGGGAATAATTTTTGACTACGGTCATTCCTTTATACAGAAAATTTGTCCAATTTAGAACTACAGTGGCATATGGTCTCTGAGGAAGTACCGCCATTCTGGTTCTTTTCCATTTTTCTTGCAATTTGCTTTCATTTTAATTGTATTTCTTACTTTCTAATTTTTCTTTTTTGTGTTTTAATTTTTTGATAATTTCTGATGTTAAATACTATTATTTCTGTTGATTAATTTTAGGAAAATTCTGATGATGAAATCACTTAATGCTGCTGCGTTGAGCGCGCATAAAGGTGTATTGTTGTCATTATTATTATTATTGTTTACCTTTCTATTTTTTCTTTTTAACTTAATTTTTGAATTTCTAATTTTGTTTCTTGTATTTTATTAGAAGTAGCAGCATATGCGCCTTTCTGTATAATACAAAAAGAATTTCAATTAATTTTAATTTAATTTAATTTCTATTAATTTTTATATTATTTTTTGTAAAATTTTATCAATTATAACTGTTAAAGTATTTTACTTTGAGATGTGGTGTATTAATTTTTAATAGTTTCTTATTCGTGAGAGTATTTTGCTTTCAGAAATCTGCACTTTTTCCTGATGATTTCAGTTTAGTTTCTTTGCGCTTTAGCCGGAACTGTATCTGAGTAAGTTAATAATTCCTACCGCCGAGGAATATATATCCTATTTTCACTTTATTAAATTAACTCTAATTCAAGTAAAGTTCGGCTTCACTGCAACAGAAAAGCGACTTGCTTAATTAACAAGAATGGAAAAGTACGATTTTGCATCCGGAAAGACATTAATTTTTAAAATGAAATACATAACGTGTTTGCTTTTTAATTTTTATGCAATTTCTCTTCAATTAAGTTATTACGAAGCATTAATCATTTATTACAAAAATATTATTTCCTGTCTACATTTATTCTGTAAAAATATATTAGATGCAAACCATGGAAGAATTTTAGCTAAATAATTTATTTTGTGTTTAAATCAGAAGAAACAGGATTGACTTTATGCTGGATTTTCGTGCATGGTAATGGCAATTTTTATGAGTGCAGTTACATGTTTGCTTTCTTTAATGTTTTGAAAGGAGCCATTTTATATTTAATATTTAGTTATGAAGAGAATGTTATATAATTGGTTGGATAAAGAATATCACTGCACACTTACCTCACAGGCTCTTTTAAGAATAATTTTTTTAACATTTCGTAATTGTTATCGTTTATCTAAATTATTCAGAAAAATATCATATAAAATAAAACGCAATCCAAATTAGAATGGACAGTAATAATACGATGGTTATTCTGCTTCACTTATAAAATATAATGCATTTTGAATAATAAATTAAATGCATATTGAATCATAAAAATTAGTATCAATATTAAATCGAAGCAAGTTATTATTAAGGAAACGTTTCAAATAAAAAAGTTCAGCTATAATTATAATTAATGTCACTCGTTCTGTGGGAATTTAGAATTAAATAAAATGGTGTTATATCATCATATTAAAAATATTTCTAATTTTTTTTTTCTGATTGTTCTTTTTTATCTTTAGTCATGAAATTTTTGCTAAAACATTTACTAATTTAAATGACTGATTATAAATTTAAAAGTAAATAAATAATAAATTATTTAACGTAAAAGCTTTTCCAACGTATTATTAATAATTATTTTAAATGGAAATAATAATGCCATTGATTTTAAAATTATAAAATATATGCAGGGGATTTCGGCAGAATTTTCTTAAAACATATTTCTTCTTTTTCCTAAATATTTTTTTATATTCTTATATTTAAAAGTTAAACTAAATATTTTGCATATTAAATTTTTGGAAGTATTATGATTTATTAGCTGGAGAAAAAATATCACTTTTTATCCGCTTCATGATTCACAAGCTATTCTAAAAAAAAAAAAAAATCCTAAAAGCGCATTATTTTGAATGCACTCCTAAAAAACATTTCATATTTTTTAAAATATTGACTACCTTTCAATTATATTGAAAGTTCGCTTTAATTGGAAATGCTTGTTTTTAAATAACGAAGAATGCTTTTTTGTTTTTTTAATAAAGAATAATTATTTTTAAATTTTCAGCACCTAGAAGAGCTCCTCATGGTATTCGAGCTACTCCGTTGTCTTCCCGTTCTATAAATGTTACTTGGCAGGTAAGTAATATTGATGTTGAAAATGTATGATTTTCAATTGATAATTAAATGTATTCATGAGTACAAACTTTTATTCAAATTTCATAAATATCTTCTTAATTTCGATTGCAGAAAGGATAAAAACAATTTATGCAGAAGTAAACCTTCGATTATGTACAATTATAAGTACTTTTTCCTCAAAGAAAATTAAAGTATGAAATTTTTTTATAGTATGTTATGCATTTCTTAGCTAATATTCAAAACTAGGAGAAAGGAAATACCCTTTCTTCTTTGTGCTTTACATCTAATTTCCTCGAATCCAAATAGAATATTTTTTATATATTCTTGATCGTTTAAACTGTGTATTAAATCTTATTACTTTCATGCGATAACCCCTGTTTTTCGTTTTTATATCACCTTCAATTTACATCTTGACATTTATCCATCAATTTCATCAGATTTCTAAGTTTTTAAAAAAAAAAAGTGATGCAATGTTCTTGAACATTTCATTCAATGAATTCACTGTAATTGATATGTAAATCAAATATAAAATTCGTGAGATAATATAAAAAAGATATATACTCGGCGTATTAAAAAGGAAATGTAACTTTTTTATCAAAAATTCTGTGGCAAAAGCAAAAAATATTAAATACATAAGGCGCAGAGTTAAACTATCTAATCGGAATTGCAATGATATTTATAAAGTATTTTCACTTTATATAATGAATTTTTAGGCGAATTTTGTTTTCGGAGATATTTATTGTGCGTTTTTATCCCTCAGCTATAGTTTTCTGCGCCTCATGCATTTACGATTTTTGCTTTGACCTTCAGATTCTTGATAAAAAGTGCCATTTTTCCTTTCAGATGTGATGGTTTCGGTTCGAAACTATCCATTTAGGAATTTTTTCCTTGGCATGCTGCCGCTTTATGGTGGTCTGTTTCATGAGCATACACTTCCTGAAGTTCCTGACGGCAGCTGAAGTTCTTGTCTTCTTTTCTCATGCATTTATTCGCAAATATTTGTTTAATTCTTCGTATGCGCCATCTCTTTCTGCGAAAGATGCACTTTTGAATCGATTGTGATCTGAATGCAAGGATTGCTTGCAAAGGATAGTTTATAACTTTCTTCTTGGACTCCGTACAACGATTACATCGTACAGCGCAACCCGTCGACGGAATTTATAATTCATTTTGAAACATCGGCAACAGATTTTTTAGGTTTTAAAGATCTACAAACTACATGTTTCAGTCTTCTATCGATATCTATTTCCGAGTTATTTAATCTTAAAATTAACGAATCCTCTGCGGAACATTCTGTATTAAGGTATGTGACTACCTTCGGAGCACTTTTTTTTAAATATTTGAATTTTCAATTAAAGAAATATGTTTTTAATTAAAATGGAACATAAAACTATGAATTTAAATGTAATTTCTATGAAATTATTTTTGACTTTGGAAATATTGACAATTTTTAGTAAAATTTTAGTAAAAAATTACAGTTACGGCAAACCTTCTACTAAAAATTCCTATAAATATATTTCAATAATATTTATAAAGTACATTAATAACATCTTTATCTGTGTTATGAACTAAAAGATTTGGAAAATTTCTAAAAGTTTTAGATATATTCCAAATTTTGTGCCAAAACTCATTAAAAAAAAAAAAACTAACGTTTCGTTTTACAAAAAAGGCAATAAAATAAATAAATATGTAGACAGGGGTTAGATTCTAGTTCATAACACAGATAGAACTGATTAAAACATTTTCTCAAAATTTCAATTCAATATCTTAAAAAGAATTTTTGTTGTGATGTGTTTAGCGTAAAGTCAAATACTGAAAAACACAGTTTCTCAGAAAACACATTTAAAGATTTTAATACAGCACAAAACATTTTCTACCCACTTTGCATTCTTAAAATTCACCATATTTATATGTCAAACCCTCTTTAACTTCATTTTTAACTAATTTTGATTTTTTTTTTAGCTTTTTGCTTTTTTCTGGAGAGTTTTGTGGAAGGTAACGATTGACGTTTCGATTTCATAACTCTCTCTTTGTCGATTCCCATATATTTTTTTAGTGTCAGTGGAACAATTGGTATTTTTAAGTAATTGAAAATAGGTAACAGTCCTAAATATCCTGAATTAAACAATAAAACTGCAATATATGAACCTAAAAACAAAGTTTTCTGCTGAACAAATGTTTCTTTCGGTAAAATGGTCCACAAGACGTTGTTGAAACTTTCATTATTGTTCTGTGTCATACCATGCAGGCATTTTTTTAGCAAGTTTTTGTCACACAGTTCTAGATAAGTTGCTTTTATCACTTTCATGACAGAATTAGGGAGACCTGGTGATTTTTCCAAATATTGTCTTTTGTCGGATAAAGCTCGCTTATATCGACACCAACTGTCTTTCCCATCTGGACACTGCCCATGCATGAGGTTTCGATTGCTAGAACAGCAGTGAAAGAAAGCAGCTATTACTGCAGACTGCATCTTTTCGATACTTCCAGCATTGCTGCGGATAGCAATGCCGTAATAATTTTGAAGTTTGTCCATAAATTTATCGGTTAATTTACCTTTTCCACCGAGTCCTTTGGGTTTTTTTTTTTAATTTCCTAAGCCGTGAGCCTACTCTTTTTTGTACATGTCCTATACATTCGAGCTTTGTAACTGTGTCCTCCCCATAGATATCCTTCACTTTCAAAAAGGCCTTGGAATCACCATCTCCGTAGTATTCAGTGTATTGTAATTCTCGTTTCATTACGGATCTTTCAAAAATTCTGAAAGCTCCAACAGATTCCATATTTCCAGATGAACCTTTGTAGTTGGAACATTCATGGTCGCATTTGATGTTCATTTCACACATTTTACAATATTGCGTCATAACTTCCAAATCCAATATTTTCCCAGTGTCGATGGAAATAACTGAGACGCAGCCATTTAGTGACATATGGCCTCTCCGTTGCCACGTGCCATCAACAGAAACACCACAAGTTGTGGTTTTTTTTAAATTTTGCACTTCCTTTGATGCAGCTTTCATATTTTCTTCACAACTATACTGCACTGCTTCCAACAGTTTGAGTTCATGAATTCTGAATGTTTTCTTGCAAACATATGGCAAATTTAAAGTACATAACAATTTCATCCCAGCAGAAAATCCTCTGCCCATTAATCTCAATCCAAATACCAACAAAGTATTTAAAGAACACTTTTTATTCTCTTTGGGAGTTGATGTAAATCCAGCCATAAATCCACATTTGCAAACTATAGCAAAGTTTGAGCAAAGTCCTTCTTTAGAATCTTCAGTCAGTTTCAATCCAGTTGCAAAACATTTTGGACAAGAAAGAATCGAAAATACTCCAAGTAAAGTTTGGATATCAATTATTCTGTTTCCTTTTAACTCCTGAAAGTCATATTCTAGCCCATCAGAACTTTCCAAAGTGTTCAATTTTGTTGCACTTGCAGTAGACACATTATTCTTGGGGACAGAATTTCTGTGCCTGTTTCCATGAAAGCTACGCTTTTTAAACTTCTTAGACCTAGCTTTTGGCATTTTGAAGTGATTAATAAATAAATTAAACTTAAAATAAGATAAATAAAAGAGTTGACACTAAAAATATCGAGAAATAGCCAGTAAACAAGAATAACGCTTTTACAATAACAGTGTAAACAAACTGCAAACGATAATAGTATTGCCGTTCAGTAACACAAACTTGAATACAAAAACAGCTGCCAGATGCAAATAAAATTAATAAAAAATAAATAAAGGAAACGTAGATCTATATTTTAAAAAAGATTTGGGCATTTATATTGCCTAAAAGTCACAAAATAGTCGTTCAAACTAATTGTTTACATTTTCACGTCTCTTTAAACGACCACTTCCGGTATCAAGAAACCCATTTCCGGTTTATTAATTATACTATAACTTCGCTTCTAATTATCGTAAAAACAAATCTGAAGCAGTTTTGGAATCCTAAATGTATGGGCTATAAAATGAACACATAAAAAAAAAATTTGAAAATTTTCACCAAAACGAGGATTTTGGGGTAGTCACATACCTTAAAATTCCACTAATACATCCAAACTTCGTGCAGAACATACAATGATTCAGTTTCTTTTATGCACATTTCATTCCTCAAAAACCTTTAAAGAGAGCCATGAGAGCCATTATTACATATAAATATAAATTTATATATCGTTTCAAACTTTATACATCTCTCCGTTACCTGTTTTATTGCTCCTAAAGCACAATATTTCATCAATTTTAACACGTTTTTATTAACTCGCTTTCTTGTCTGTCTGTCTGTTCGGTACAAATTTTGCAATCGTTTTTAAACTAACTTCCCGATGAGCTGGAGACTTGAAACTTTAAACATAGTTCAGAACTAGATGACAATGCATTATTAATTCGCTTTCTTGTCTGTCATTTCATATTTTGCATGATGCATCCGCAGTACGTTTTTCATTATATCTCAAAAACTATTAACATTACAGACTTGGTTCTTGGGTATATGGATGACCCATGGTATCATCGAAGCACCCCCATATTTTAGCCATATCATTGCACATGCGCAGTACGTTTTTCATTATATATCGAAAACTATTAACATTACAGACTTGGTTCTTGGGTATATGGATGACCTATGGGATCATCGAAGCACCTCCATATTTTAGCCATATCTTTGAGCATGCGCAGGACGTTTTTCTTTATATCTCGAAAACTATTAGCATTACAGACTTGGTTATTGGGTATAAGAATGGCCCATAGGACCATCGAAGCACACCATATTTTAGGCATATCTTTGCGCATGCGCAGTACGTTTTTCATTATATCTCACAGGTCTCTGCGTCACATAACTTAATTTTTCAGGAAAATAACAATTTTCTATTTATGATCAGGTGAAGAGAAACTGAAATAAACCTGAAATTTGCCACATGTCTCCGTCATAATCTCATTAAGATGATTAAAATGGATTACAAAATTTCACACACAGAAGACTAAAAAGCAGAAAATAATTATTTAAAAAAATAAAAATTTTAATAGACCACGTTTTTAAAACGGACTAAAAAGTATAAAATAATTTCGTCTAGCCCCATACAGATTTATAACCCCATACAGATTTAAAACGAAAAACGTGGGGCGCATGCAATATTTAATAGTAAGGAGTGTAGGGAGTAGCTGTCGTTGAGAAAACTCACACAACAGTTCATATCATTTCCATTGCAATAAAATTGTTAGTGACTGAAATAAACTATTTATGCATCAATTATCTATTGCATGCGCCCAACGTTTTTCGTTTTAAATCTGTATGGGTTATAAATCTGTATGGGGCTAGAAGAAATTATTTTTTACTTTTTAGTCCGTTTTAAAAACGTGGTCTATTAAAATTTTTATTTTTTTAAAATAATTTTTATCATGTGCTCTCGATGTACTTGCATTGCTGAATTTCTTAATTATAATAATGCTTATAATATTTAAGTTATTTTTCCTCTTACTTTAAGATTTGATATCAGTTTCATATTTACAATAAATTAAACGATAAAATGCTATCGTTTCGAGTCTTCCATAGTATATTCCTTTTTCATCAATCAAACACTTTTTATCACAAAGAGCCCCTTTGTATCTACTCCCTTGCTCAGCTCATTTCGACTAAAATTTGAAACAGCATAATTCTGACCTAATTGTGGCTGTTTTAAAATGCGCATTTCATATATGAATTGTAAATGAACCAAGTCAATCTATTTCATAATGACGCCACATCGCATAACCAAGTTTCATTTTCATCTGCGACTGTAATAACCCAGCTCTCTAACAATTTGAAAATTCGAAACCCATTTGCCTCTAGCTTTGATGCAAGCATAGGAATCTCCCATGGGAATAAAGATAATTACCAAGTTTCATGAGTGTGAATGCTTTTATTGTAAGTCTGATGTAAGTTCTATCTAGGTTGGAGGTTTTGAACTGCTTTGTTTTAATTTAAGAGGAATTTAGGAATTAGTGAGTAGAGTGTCATTTAGTGTCTCATGAGCCTCACCCAACTTGCTAACAAGTATCATTTTGATAACCAGTTCTAACTTTAATTTAAATTTGTCTAGTGAATTTTATTCTTCAATGTTTGTCTTTAGTTTAATAATTGTTTACACAATGCCGTTATACTTTTAAAATAAATCAAGAATAAATAAACTCCTCACTTGAAATCACAGTTAATACTTGATGCTGTAAAACAAAGATAAATCTAATGATACAACATAACTGTTATAACCGAATATTAATGACGTAATTCTGATAATATTTAGATAGCCATGAAAATAATCTAAAAAAATCCCATAAGCGATAAAACGCAAATTTATATTTCTGAAAATAGATAATTTTTTCTGTTATATTTATTATTTCAATTTTTCTCGTAATTTTATAAATATTTATAAAAATTTGCATGAAATCTTGTTTTCGATTTTAGTTAAAATTTCATTCAATTGGTGCCAATAAGTATATAATCCATGTAAGTATATTTAAGACTGCACACAATTCAGTATATTAGAAACTTAAGAAACAAATAATAACAATGCATTTCTAACTTGTATAGTTTTATTCATATGCAATTTGTTATGTTTTGAAAAGCGATCATTTATTTCTGATAATGTCTCATTATCCGTAAAAAAATTGTGTTAAGTTTGAAATTTTATTATTGCTAATATTAATAACTGCCCCTCTGCCTTAGGTTAAATTTAACTTCTTTGTTTCACTTATTGTTGGTAGAATTGTGTATATGCTATTTTCTTATATTACTTGAATTATAAAATTAGGAATTTTGTTAATATCATTTTATTTGAATAATTATGGATTTGAATAAGATTTACGGAAAACCGAGAACTGAAAAATGGCACAAATAAAAAGCATCGAAATATAGCAAAATAAATTTATAACGAATCAAATGCAAGTCCGAAGCTTCCAAGAAATCAAACTAACATTTAGAGTCTTTAGATGACTGACCGAGCGAAGCGAGGTCCACGTTTTAACTCGGCATTTTGCACTTGTCTGTCTGTACGCTTGCTACGCGATTACAACCAAATGCGTTGTTCGATTTCCATCAAATTTGGCACAAATATTTTTTAAAGCAATAGAAAACGTTGTATATGTTTTATTCTAATTATTAGAATTCTGTAATAAATTATTTTTTATTATATACAATTATTATATTAATTAGTAATAAAAGACTGATTGGTGACCAAAAATTAAAATAATGACATCAGAGTTGGAAATAAACGAAGTTCGCCTATCTCTATGTATCGTTATCCGCTTTTCGCTAAATAAATGTTACCTATTTTAAAAATCTTTGGCTATCTTTTAGTTCTAACTTTATATTTAAACTCATTTACCATCTAAACCATTTCTTTTTTTACCCTATATGGCACAGTAACTAATTTAAAACACTTTAAAAATTCGCTTGTAACTGTTAAGCATAAATGGAATTATCAGACGCTTCTCTCGAAGAAATGCGATCTCGCCAAGTTAATTTCGCCTGCCTTATAAATTGTATGATCTTCATATCAACGACAACTTTTCGCTTATATATATTTCTTTGCCAAATTGTAATATTTATCGGCAAGTTATTTTGAGTTCCATCTTCTTAGTTCGAACGAGATGAGTTGGAAAAATATTTTAATTTGATGGCTATTTAATAGTGAAAGTTTCTCGATGACATTTTTTAAATAACCAATTTAAGATTCAATTTTTCTGTGTGAATTTTTGGGGCATCTTTTTCAAAATATTTCGATATGCCGCTTAAAGATAAGCGAAGTAAAAGATTTAGAGATGTTTTGCTAATTCAGCGGATTGCGAACCATTTTATCCATATTAACCTCCAATTTGTCGCACCATAAGAATTGTGCTAAACTTTTGTACACCAGTGTACTTTTTTGTATTTCCTGGAGAGGCAAATTATGACTTACGGTGTCTCTGAAAACAATACTGTCTTCATAATGAATAACATTTGTTAAGATTTTCAAAAATGCGATGAAGATAAGATATTTTTTTTATTTGGGGGAAGCGATGTCTACTGTTCACAGAACTAACTAGTATTTAATATAACTATCTTAGTTATGTATAAATATTTTATTTTTCCAAAACTTTATAAAAAAATACGTTTTGGGAAAGATTTCATCTTAGTTTTGAAGTAAATCAGTTTTGTTCTATGATTGAACAATATTCAAACTGGCCTCATAGCTTAAGTGGCAGCATCGATCTGCCATGTAGTGTTTGCTATGCCGTTTATTTAACGTCTACCAAAATCTAATTTTTAAAATAGTCTATTTGTAAACTACCACAAACATTGAAAGATAATTTCTCTCTTCATTGCAACTTCAATCAATTGCAACCAAATTTAAAATTGATCGATAATTGCTTTCATAACAAGGATCAATAATTGTTTGCAAAGTATTGATCAATAACTCTTTTTTTTCATTTTCTTCATCATGTCATAAATTTACTCGTTTTGTACAAAATGTTGTGAACATAAATAAAGGCAAGCACTTACTGGGATTTTCATTTCAGTTCTAAATAATTTATTTTTATATGATATCCAATACTTTCCCTCACACTGTTTACAGATTCTCTTTATTATACGTTTAGAATGTGGTTGCTTATCCGCAAGGTTAAAAAATGGCACCAACTTGGATGTAATTAATGCTATAAATTTCTTGGATTTGCTTTGGAGATGCTTAGGGATTTATAAATAGACTTGTTTCTAAATTTGTCATTTAAAAAAATCTGAAATCTTCTTGCATTGCTTGTTGTTGCCTTGTTATGAGTTGAATGTCGATAAAGATTTACACGTATCTTAATTTTTGTCTAGGATCCGATGTGTATTTAAATATGGGACCAAGCGTGTTCAGATTTAGGCAGCGAAAATCAATTATATCAGTGATATTCCCTGGTGAAAAGGTTGGCCTTAACACTTGTTTGCTGTTTTTAATGAATTCTACGCTTTTTTCTATTGTGCTTAAGGTCACATTAAGTGGTATGGCTATATTTCTGAATATAGTGACAAATGATTAAAAAATATTTATACTATCCTTATTTCAATCGGCTTTTTCCTTTGCCATGATATATAATTCTTTACGACTCATTTAGTAATGGATGGAAAATATAATGGAAAGTATACTTGCCACCAAATTCGTGGATTTTAAAATGCAATTTTTAAGGATGCCATGCAGATTTTTCCATGAACATAAACCTAGAATTTCCAATATCTTATCTGAAACTATAAAGAAGTGTCTTCACTTGGTAATTAATTATTAATTAAAAAAATAATTCACAAAAAATTAATGTCATCCAATAAGCTAAGTGAGTTTCTTTACTTAAATAAACCTCATTCCCAAAGTTATTTTATTATACCACTACTAGAAAATTGGCCCTTTAAAGGGTTAATCAAATAATCGCATTTGTAGCAGTTTCACATGCATAAATATTTTTAAAAAATTGCACTTCCTTTAATTGAAATGTTTACTATGGAAATACGTCAGCGTATTAAGATATATGTGTATAAAATGTAAAATATGATGCACTTACAATCTCAAAAGAAGAAAAAAAAACATGTACGTAAACAAAAGTTTAGCATGCGAATATTTATGATATTAGAGAGAGTAATGCTCATCTGGAATAGTTTTCGGACTAATCCTTTTATGAATAAGATACTGAATATTACATGAATGCGTTTTCTTTTTACATTTCAGATAAAGAAATGGGATTAATTTATTTCACTGTTTTTTTTTTCAAATAAGCTTCGAAAATAAAATTATCTTAATGAATCATTTTCTTAATAGCCACAGCTAACACGAAAACATCAATGCATTATTATTTCAACATAATCCCATTAGATCTCTTTTATATTTAAGTACTTCTGAGTATTCCGCAGAAAATGCAATTTTCAAACAAAATAAGATGAACAAATTATTGTTTTCACGCAAAACAAAAGTATGATTAGTTTTAAAAATAATGCCTTTTTAAATAAGCTACTTTTAACAGCTTCTGAATAATTTCATTGATAAATAGGATTTATCTTTCTTAAGTGAATCGAGTCGCTTTAAAATGAATTGTAATTGCAAGAATACATTTTGCTAAGTGAATTTATTTGTTATTTCTTAACATAAATACTTTGATGCCATTCATTTTGTGTATTTTATCTTGCAGGAAAAGTCATTTCGATTTTTTTATTAATGCCTCGTACTTCTCAGCACATATGCAATTGTCTTTTTTCTTTTTTCTGATTCAAATTCTGTCAAAAATAATTTGAACTGAAAACAAATTTCTAATATTTTTACATGTTTTTGTTTCACTTCATTTATGCTTCTAAATTCCATGACTGTAAAGATGGAATTTTGTACTAGAGTTCTGTACTAATTTGTAATAAATTTTGCATTGTTTCTGAAGATGATGTATCAAAGTTCTGAAATTTTCTGCATTTGTGTGTTTAAGATGACAAAATAATATTTTGAAATTTTCAAAATATAATTATAAGGTAGACGATTAATTTTAATTAAAATCTTATTCCGGATGAGAAGCGCCATCTGGTAGTGAATTTTAGAAAACACTGAAAACAAAGAATTTCATAACATTTATAATAATAAATTTAAAACATATTATAGAAGAGAAGTTGGAAATAATAAAAATTTAGAAAAATCAGATGTTATTTAAACACTCTTTAATTAATGTACTAAAAAAGAGGAAATAAGCTTTTTATCATAAATCTAGGGACAAAACAGAAACGAAAAAGGACGAAGAGCTGTAATAAAAACTATAAGAAAAGTAAGCCACGATGAAATATCAACAGAAAGGATATTCCGAAAGATCAATTAAAAATTAGAAATATATTAAAAATTCGAAAAACAATCCGATTTTTTTAGAGCATTAGTATCTACGCATCACGTTTTGCCGATTTTGTTTAGACCTGCAGATTTTTGATAATCAAACATTTTCTTTTTTTAATGCACTAAAAAATCTTTTTAAAAAATTATCTTTATTTCTATTGTTTTCAATTGTTTCTTATTATATAGCGCTTATATTCATGTGAGTAATCGCAATCCCTGATTCTTTTCTGCTTTGATGCCGATAGTGGTATATGATAGAGATTTCATGATAGGACCTGGTTACACATAAAAGCGGTCATGGAAGTGGGACTGGTGCATGTAAATTCTGCCATGGATTCCGCATCCTCACGTTGGTTTGGCTGGGAAAATTGAAGACAGGAAGCGAGTCCATGTTCGATCTCGCTGTTTTAGTTGAATTTATTAGACTCTTTCCAAAATGGAGTATAATTCAAAACGGAAGCAATAAGTTCTTAGCTGAATTGAAATCTTATAACAGTCTATAAAGATTTCTTAATCGATCATTGACAATTCAATGATTTCTTTTTCTCCATAAGGAGTAAAACAATCTATATCCAATAGTGATATTGTTGTTACTCCGTCAAAATAGCCTAAGCCATAAGAGGCCCGACAAAATAGCAAAAGACAAAATAGCAAAAGACAAAATAGCAAAAGACAAAATAATTCAAATTCAAATACTGAATAACATTAAAAAACGTTATTGTGTAGGGGATATTTTGTCAAGAATAATTTTGTCTTAGGCCATTTTGGCAACAGTCATTTTGTCGTTGCTGTTATGACTTAGGCTATTTTGATGGGTCACGAATATTGTCTTAATAGCGGATGTAATGCAAATTATTATTTCCCGTTTGTTGTTGTCTAATTTTGTTTTTAGCATACATTATCGACCATTTAATACTATGCATTTTTGGGTAACCATGAAGGTTTTCTTCCTCCATCCAAACTTTATGGAGGAAGTTCATAACGAAAACATCCTCCTGCTGAAGTATGTAGTTCCATTCTCAGAGTGCATTCTTTTTATCGAGTGACTATTCAAACTTGCGAGTTCTGTTAGTACAAAGCCCTCATGCATCTTTAAAAAATAGATTTAAAATAACCAAAGGAAAAGCGAAAATGTAAAAGACATTAAAATGTAGCTAAATTAACAACGTACGATTGAAATAAGACAAGGAAAAAAAGAATCCCAATGGGAAAACGTCATCGGAGGCCACTTCTCCATTATGGATTCTAATTGGAATAGGTTTTCAGTCGAGGAAATGACTTCAAGGTCTGAATTAAAATTTTCGACAAGTGGAAGACAAGAATGACGACAAATAGATTTTACTGTTAAAGACTGTTTTTGATTTCTTTCTTGTAAAATGTTTTTTTTCTTTTTTCCAATTTTCGGGATAGGTTCAGGCCAACGAGGAAAATTATTTTAAATCTTTGTCATCGCAATTTTTCCTGGAAGCAGCAGCGTTTGCGCGCAGCAGTAAAATTGCTTCTATTTTCTGTCGCTTCTGGATATTACTTTCTATACTTAACTCCAAATTTAAAAAATGGGTTTTAATTAATTTAAATGTAAAAGTTAATATCTGGGTATAAGCCTTTCTAAATCGATCCACTGACAATTCAATGATTTCCTTACCTCTATAATATATAAATAATATTCCTCATTTTAACTTAAACTCCTCAATCAAATACCATACACGCAGAAAAGCGGATGTACATTAATAACGTAAAATACTAGGTGACGCCCGCTGAAAAAGTATTTCCGTCTGAAATTCTAAATTCAATAAAAAAGGTGCTCATTAATATATGAATATAGAAGGAAAGTGGTCTTGACAACTGAAAATAGGCCAAAAGGTGTTTTGAGTTTGAATTAAGTTTCAGATAGGACTCCAGACAAGTGTAATTAGTTTTGGAGTTAATAAGACATCAATAAAGAATGATAGTTAGGAAAGTTAGCTGTAGCAAGCATTTACTGAATAATTTACAAATATCAGCATTGATTTTGCTACTCACACTCCGTTTCTATCAATTTCACCTTCTAAAGCCAAATCTAATACTTCTCTTAGTTTGGTTCTATCATTATAATTTTCTTATTTTTATGTTCCAATTGATTTTTATTAACAATGTAATAAAAAATATCTTCTATAAAACAGTAACACAAATTTTGTATAAAAGCAGAAAAACCCTTTAGTTTCCACTATTTAAATACTACAAGCTACAAAGCACTATCAAGTGGTATAACTTTCGACTGTCAGGGCACTTGCAGACATAGGAGTTGGAAGTCGGTGGCCTTAAAAAAGCTTGCCATCAAAAAATCTTGAATAATCTTTACGGGAAATCCATGAAAGCAATGGAGGCTTTGTTGGCCTAGAGGTAAAGTTTCGGCTTCAGTTCCCAAGGGCTTTAAGTACAAAACCTATTTCACTGAAAATCTGCAGTTTAAGTGGGCCTTGTGTATGCTAACCCTCGCAACGTGGGTCAAACATCCTCCCGCTGGTGTGGTGTGGAATTTTGGAGAGAGCGTACCATGGCAGGTGCCGTCCTTGTTATCTGACCGCGGTTCAATATTATGAGGTCCGTCACAAAATGACCCTCTTATTGCTTCAAAAGTGGACATTAATATAAGTGAACCAGAGAAGGCTAACAGTAATTAAAGTGCAGTAGTAAGTAAACTATAACAGTTATTTAAATCATATTTGCAGGAGAGTAATTAATGAGATTAAGAATTATTGTTTGTATGCTTCCAAATCCTTTAGCATGAAATGTCACAGATACGTGGCGCTTCAACTTCGGAAGCTATTGAACAATGGAAAATTGTTAGAAATCGCTGGAAAATGTTCTCTGAATTAACACCGTCATTAATAAGGGCAATGTTAATGCGAAGTGTAAGTAGCTGCAATTTTGGTAACGAAACACTGCACATTTCATGTCTGATTATTTGCTCCGATGCCGCTCTGGGAGATTGACAATACACTGCATCCTTTAAATGGCAGCAAAAAAAAGTAAACAGCACCGATTAAAATCAAGTGAATATGTTGGCTTTTAGGTAATTCTGCGAGTGGAAAGCGGGTATTAAATTACAATGACGCCTTTATCGTAATATTTTTCCAATAAATTAAAAAAGTGTCCAGACCGTTTAAAAGTTTTTCAATTTTGTATAATCCATACTGTTCTGAGTGAATCGTCCGATGCGTTTATATGGCTACAAATTCGATCTAGAGCTTAACTTTCCGAATCAAATGTGCTATGTCTCCTATAACAATATTCCAAATAATGTCACATAGCGATAAAGTTGCCCCATATAGATTCTTTTGAACATAAAATTATTATTAAGTTATTTCCAAATGTTTTCCTATGATAAAATCTTCTACTGAACGCCACCTGTTGATGACTTTTAATTCTAACATAAAGAAACGTATTAACAAAAGTTCTCACTAACACATAACTTTCTGCAAAGAGTAGCTATAATAATTTAATATCTGTTTCCTATTCCATTTTAAATTACATCTTACGTTTTAAAAAACACAACTGTCTTTTTCGTTACACCTATAAGTTTCCTTAACCAGTACTTAGCAGGTTATTCGATTGGGTGCCTATGAAATATTTTCAGGGAATTATTTAGGCGGTTTCGGTGTATTTGTGATGTCTATTAGTATATTGCGTGTGTATAGGTTTGTGTTCTTTTATGTATTTAAAAACACAGAAGTGAAAGTGTTTTAAGATAAAATGTATAATATTATATTTATGGATATTTGATAATTGAAACACAAACATAAAACAGGACTCCATTTGTTAAAGTTGTTTATTTTCCTTATTTTTTAATAATAATGAAGGGGATGAGAATATACCCTGGACCCCTTCAGAGGGATTTGGGCTTTGGTGTTTAGAAAATTTTCAGCAAGAAAAATAAAGGTATTTCCTTTTCCTATTCGAATGGGGTAGCCAGAACAAAGGCTACTTGAGTTAATAATACAAGAAGAGATACACATTATTGATTTCAAACAAGAAAAGTTTAAATGGCGTGTTACTGCATAATGTTAACATTGTATCAGAATTGCAAATTACTCATTATGTCCATCTTAAAGAGACGTATTAAGATATTGAGTGGGTACTCGAAAGCTCAAGTAAGAATGGCAAACTATGGATTATTTGAGGTGGGTTAAATGTCCTATACAAAAGAGAAGATGGAGGTTAAACGAATTGCCCTCATTATTCCTGTGAATGCAATTGTCGAAATGGTAGAAACTACAGAGCAGCAGGAGATAGCCTCGAAGATACACGCTGATAACCAAATTTCAAGAGTATTTGCAAATTTATAAAACGACTGGCGTTATTTAACTGGTGACATGGGGTTACGTAAATGTTAGTTGTTCTTCTGATTTGAAAATAAAAATTTACAGCACATTTTGGAATAAATCGTTTGTAATTTTTATGTTTCAAACTTTGTTTTATGAGTTAAAAAATATTCGCTTCATTCCTGTTTATTTTTATATTTAGGGTACATTAGTCATGTATATTGTAAAGCCTTAAGTTAAGGCAGTCGTGAAAGGTAGGGTGAAGTGAAACAGTAATTTTGAATACGTATTTGTAATCTACATGTATTGATTAAGAGAAATGACTTATTAAAATTTTTTCCCTCTATCATCTCTCTTAAAAGTTGAATTTGTCCATTCCAAAAGAAGAAGAATGAGAGAATTAATTGTGATTTTTAAGGATAATTCGAATTTTGTTTTAAGCTGCAGTGGCCGAGTTGTAAGGTTTGGTTTCGGTTACGGATGATTCCATGTTAGACACGCAATTCCATCAAGATATTTTGTCTATAAGAGCCTATTACACACTAAATAGGACATCGAAAGTCTTCCTCCTGGTGTGGTGTGAAATTTTGAAAAGGGTCTAACCCGCTCATGGGTCGTTCTCGTCATCTGACAACGGTTTAAATTATGAAGTCAGACGCAAAATTGTCCTTATACTGCATTGAAATTGGACGTTAACATAACTAAACTAATTCCATTCCGTTCTCTCTATGCGTTTTTTTTGTCTGCCTGTCCAACAACATTTCTGTTTGAATATATCAATCCATTGGTGATTACTAGGTATCATATGCAGTTACCGGAAGTCACTTAGCTGGCTATGAGTTGCCTTGATAACGGTATGGGAGTTAATGCCTTTCATTTTCAACACACCTATCAATTTATAAAAATAACTCTATGCTAAAATACATAATAGAATACAAAAAAAGAAAATATATAGAAGAAACTGAAGAAATAAACAATAGCGATAACAATACACCTTTTTGCGCGCCCAACGCAGCAGCATCCAGTGATTGCATCAACAATACTGTCCTACAATTAATCAACAACTCCTTATAGAATTAAACAACAAAAAAACCGTGCTGTAATAATTAAAATAATTAAAACACATAAAAGAAAACAATTACTAAATAAAAGAAAAAACAATTAAAATGGAAGAAATGGAAGAGAACTCGAATGGCGAACTTTTTCGATGACCACACGCCACCGGAGTTCTAATATGGAGAAATTTTCTGTCAAGGGTATGACTACATAGTCAAAAATTATACCCTCTGTGGCCTGAATTTATCCATTAACTGAAATATAGGAAATAATCCCTTCGGAAAAAGAAAAACTTAACAAAGTCTTTTAAAACAAATCCAACAGAGAGACTAGGGGACGTAAATATTTACCCTCTGCCGAAATAGAAACAAGAATGAATGACGCTATCGATACATACATGAACAAAGGAAGTATAGGTCTAGAGGCTAGCTTCTAGCTCCATCTATGTACAAAAATTCGAACCAATTACCAGAAGAATAAAAGCTCTTCAAACTTTTAAAATAAGTTATTGACGTTAAAGAAATTATTTGGGTTGTTAAGTTTTTCTTTTTACAAAGGGATTATTTCCTATATTTCAGTTAATGAATAAAATCCGGCCACAGGGGGTATAAGCTTTGACTATACCCTTGACAGAAAATTTATCCATATTAGAACTCCAGTGGCGAGTGGTCTTCGAAAAAGTTCACCATTCGAATTCTCTTCCATTTCTTCCATTTTAATTGTTTTTTCTTTTATATTCTAATTGTTTTCTTTTATGTGTTTTAATTATTTTAATTACTAGAGCACGGTTTTTTTGTTGTTTAATTCTATAATGAATTGTTGGTTAATTGTAGGACAGTATTGTTGATGCAATCACTGGATGCTGCTGCGTTGGGCGCGCAAAAAGATGTATTGTTATGGCTATTGTTTATATTTCTTCTGATTCTTCTATATTTTTCCTTTTTTGTATACTCTGTTTTTGTACTTTATTGGAAGTTGTTGCATATGAGCCATTCTGTCTAATGCCAAAGTTTAATTAATTTTTAATATCTTTTTTAAATTTTATTAATTGTATCTATTAAAATACATAAAATTAACATTTTATTTTGCATGACTAAAACATAAAATTGCAACGGAATTTTCAAATCCTTTTAGTGTTATTAGATATAATTTGTTTCCTTTAGAACAGAAGTAGATTAATTATCAGTTTAAAAGAGTTTCTTTTCTATAATCACGTTTCAAAACTCGAAAAACTATCAGCTGTAAAGATGCGCTAAATGCAATAATTTTGTTATTGTTTTATTCTATAATGCCCTTAAATGCATTAATTTTGTTGTCGTTTTATTCTACGATGCCCGCTCTTCGTTAGATAAATCTGCCTTAAGATGGATATCCAACACATAGATCATTAATATTTGAATAATCGAATACTCTCGAATATCTAAATTAAGGAAGATATTCAGCTTGATGCTGATTAATTAATTCTTCCTTATCAAATTTCGGAGGTTCTAAACGCTAGCATCGCATCAATGATTAATCATTCATCACAAAAATAAACGCACACGACTAGAGATTCACAAAAGGGGTCACCGCAAAGCAAACGCTAATTATAGCATGGTTTTAATTAATGTCTTTCATGTGATATTTATATTTCACGGGGAAACTGTCATTTTATGAATAAGTAAAGATATATGGAAGCATGCCCCAGAAAATGATGTCCCTGACATAAAATATTATTTATAGATATCCGTTCTGCTAGGGAAATAAAAAATGCAGTGTGAGCAAAAATAATCTATCTTACTTCATTAAAAATTAAACTTCCATCCCGAATTTTTCATTCCGGCTAATGACATTTTTCTGGTGTCTTAGTTCCCCAATCACGCGATTGGGAAATTGCTTTAAAAATGGTTTAAATTCTGATACGATATGGAGGTAAATATATATTTTTTATTGATGCTATAATTAGGTGTGAAACGGATATTCGTTTGAATGCGGAACGACGACTGAATTCTTTTTTTTCCCACAATTAAATGTTGAAAAATGATTTGCCTGTTTCACGTTCCTTTCAATCGACTGACATTTGAAACACATAAGGTTCAGATAGATTCACATCGTTTTCTCTAAAATGTAAATGAGGTGGTTTAATCATGAGCTTGTTTTCATTTGGTTCGGTATCACTCAAAAAGATCATAATTACTAATGAAATAATTAATTTTTTCATGCAAAATTGAATACACTTTTCCTCAAGATTAAAGTACATAGATGATAAGTAGAAAAGTTTTTTACGAAATTAATAATCAAAATGATTTTCAGATTAATTTATTTACTTTCCAAATGCAATATTAAATAGTTCCTTAACATTGTTAAAGAAACGTTTTCAGCTTTTTGTATGAACACATATAACGGTTTTATTAATTACACTGTAAACAGGCTTTTCTTCTCAATCCTGAAAATGTTACTTAAATATTCAATAGTTAATTTATTTATTCATCGGTTCAGCATTAGAGATGGTAAAAACCTACCAGTTGAAATCGAAAACCAGTTGCTTTCTTTCGGTTAACCGGTTTTTTTCGGTCATTTTTTTGCCCCGTTTAAACAGTTGTTTTTTTAAATCCACAAACCGAGTTGGAAGATAGGCTTGATTTTAGGTTCGACTAGGCTAAAATTTACAAAGTTATAAAGCTTTGAATTTCATCATCTTAGGCCAATCACTGACACCCGCTTCCTCGAGGCGTCTGTTGATTGGCGGATTACTGAAAGAGTGTTTCTGAACAGATAAATATTGGCCAATGGATTGATTTCCTGCAAAAACAATACTAATTAAAAATTCGGCGAACGGCGCCTGTTTCTTTTAGCCAAAAATTATTTATCTTTAGTCTGAAGTTCGAAATATTAGTATTTATTTTGAATGTTGTTGTTTCCGATGAGAGGTGTCGACTCACGGATCAGCACATTGCTGAAAGAGTCTTTATGAACAGATTAGATGATAAATATTGGCCAATGAATTAATTTCTTGCGGAAACAATGTTAATAAAAAATTTTGTTTATAATATTTACTTATTGCAATAATTACTCATTTATTATTATTACTTATTAATAATCATTATTTATTACAAAAAGTAATTATTGTATTAATACCTACTTATTGTTATTTATGTCCACAAACGTTTCTTTTTTAAATAAACAACAACAAAATCCGGTTTTTTTTTCAAAAACCGGTTATGTTGAGCGGTTTTAACCGCCAGGTTATACCGGAGGTGGAAAAAAGCGGTTTAACCGAAAACCGTTTTGCTTGCAATAACCGCAATCCCTATTCAGCATTCAATTCTGGCATTAAATTAAATGTTACAAAAATAATTATTTTATAATAGATAGTATGTGAAATAATATTTATTTACAAAATTTTTGTTCCAATGAAAAGGCAATGGAACTGTAAATGAAATTAAATATAGTTCGATAGCTAACTCATTTATAAAAAAATTATATGTAATGAATCAAACCGCATAATGATAATTCAATTTATGAAAGTTATATAAATTAATGTAATTAGTGAATTCCCGAATAATTTATTTGATTTATAAATATTACAAATGTAGCTGGGAAATTAATATTCCTTAGAAACCACAGAAGAAATTTTGTAATTCGATATTGATAAATCATTGGTCTTATGAAACATCACATATTTCTCAATAGATATTTAAAAATAAAATTAATTATTCCTTTGTCATTTTAATTAAAATTCCGCTACTTAAATAATCTTATAACCGAGTAAGACAACATAAAGACAAAAATGAATTGTTGAATTAAATAACTTCATATAAAAACATAACGGATTTAGATCTGAAATGAAAAGATTCTTCTGATTTAAAATTTCTTCTTTTATTACAACCCGAAGCAATACAAATTTACATAGAAAGTTTGAAAAGACTAAATAGTAAAGAAATTTTAGCTGTACGTGTTTAAATCCTGTGCAATGTAAATAAATATAATTCTCCGACTTTTTAAAATGATATTATTTAAAATATTTTTTAAATATTAAGGATAGCAGATATTTATAAAAATACAAAGTTTACATGTCTGTGAGCTGCAAATTTAACTTACTGCTCTATTTTTTGAAAAAAAGAATAAAAAAAGCATTTAAAAGCATTTTTATTGAAAACTAATTCTTAAAAGTTTTTCAAAATAATCAGCTTTAGAATTTTTTTTCTTTTTACGTTTTTGTATAATTTTAAAGGCAAAACAATATAATATTAAACTTAATTCAGTTAACTATTTAATTTTCTTGTTTTTTCGAATGCGTGCTAGTAAAATGTTTCGTTATATTACATCACATAATTACTTGTTCCGCCAACAGAAAGGTAAACCTATGTTTTTTTCAAAAGGGCAATTCATCCAGAAAATAGAGAATTTGTAATCCTTGATAAGGTTTATACGAGGAAAGATAACCTATCAGAAATTTCTTCATGGTTAAAGTTTAGAATTTTCACGATGAACAAAATTTCGCATAATGTCGGCTTATAAATTGTCTGTTCTATCAAGTACTTTAATTACTGTTCTCATTAAATCCCACAAGAGTTAGAAATATATGAAGATGCTTTTTTTCAATGCGACATTAAATTGCAAGATACACTGTAAAGTAAAAAAACGTTTCAGAATGTGTTTCGTAGTTCATAATTACAACAAGAAAGAAAGAAAAAAATTAAAACAGAAAAAAGTGATTGAATTTCCAATAAAGACTGCTATTTTTTTTCAGTAGAGAAAGGAAATTGGAATTTAATGACATTATAATGGCATTTAAATAGCCATTTAATCTCAATAAAAATGTATTCTGAATGCTGATTCATAATATTATTTTATTTATAAAATCGATAGCACATACTTGTTATTCAGGTTTCAACAGTACACTTCGTCAATACTTCACAAAATAATCACGTGACGTCATTGTCACATGATCAACGTATCTACACATAAGCATGAAACTACATCATTTATTTCAGATATTATTGTCATCAATACTTTAAAATTTGTCTACTTTTCTCGCAACCTTTCTGAGTACAAAAAATTTTGTTCCGTTTTTGACTGTTATATTTCGAAAAGGAAAAGAAATTGCTGCACAAAACCGTTTCAACATTCTATTAAATAATCGGAGTTTTTTACATTAACATTAGTACAGTACAACCCCAGTTGCCTGAACTAAAGGTGCTGAGCAGTTTCAGATAACGATTTTTTCAGTTAAGCTATGAACATCTGTTACTATTTTGTATCAAATTACACTATGTAATTCTGAAATGCTTTCAATGTAAAAAGAATACAATACTTGCTTTGTAGGCTACAAAGAGAGTATGAAGTTAACCCTCCGTCGGGCACAAATTCGCACCGGCGAGTTCGGTTGCAATGATAAGCAATATCGTAATTAATATTGTTAATACCCATTAGTTTTAATTTGAGCATTCTAAAATTAAACACTGATCTTCTTGCAGAGGCTTAAAAGAAAAATGTGGCGATATCGCTGCGAAAAAGTCTCGACTTCGTGAATATTTCCGTGAAGTGTACACTACGTGTGTTTTTGGATTTGGGATTTCAGAGGTATTTCTGATATTCTGGGTTTCGGTTAACTTGATTTTTGGTTAATCGGGGTTTTACTGTATTTATTTACATTAACTGTAACATTAGAATTTGTTTACAATATACCTATGGATGATCATTAGTTGAACATCTGGATTACATGCATACTACTCGGGAAATAAATTTTATTAACAGTAACATTAGTATTTATTCACAATACACCCTTGGATTATCAATAGTTGGACATTTGGATTACCTGCATACTTCACAGGAAATAAAATACTTCCTACAAAAAACACAGGCGGGATCGTCACATTCGATAATCATTCACTGCCCCTACTGTAGCGAGTTTCGCCAAAAATAATCCATCCAGTTTTGACTCCAGATCACATCTCCACTCGAGACCCACAGATCGTATCTAACTGTGTCTGTCTTTGTCTCATTCAGTGGGCGACGTTCTATGTCCCAGCCGGGCAGCATATTTACAAACCCTACCCTGATAGAACTGAGGCAGGAAATCGGAAAATATGATTGGCTCACTTCGCCGAGAGCCGATGACGTCGTTCTTTGCTCTCGTGCGTGTACTTTTCATTAGTATAATTTCTTACAGTGTGGGATGTTTTATTTTTTATGATATTTTAAAAAATAATTTCATTTTTAAAAATATTACAACCCACGGAAGAATGTTTTCTGTGCTCAACTGTGGGAAAACGTAGAAGAAAAGTAGGACGACTCTTGTTTTGTTACGACTGCCGTACGCTACGTGCGAGAGCTGAAAACGATGTCACTGCTCCTCGTAGCCAATGATATTGACTGATTTCCTGCCTCAGTTCTATCAGGGTAGGGTTTGTAAATATGCAGCCGGGCAGTACAAGCTGTACTTAATTATTCCGTCTCTATGACTACCTCCAGGGAAACAGCAATAGTGACTATCACCCAGTAATTGTCATTTGCAATCCATCACTCATTAATTGAAAATGAAATTATTGAATCAAGGTCAATAACCGTCAAAGGGAGGGATGTTATCTAAACGCTTTCCTTGTTTCCTTCATAGGAATACTCATCTGCTCCCCTGATGTCCGAAAGAACTGCCAAGCGGTTAATGAGGCACATATGTCACACCTTTTAACTTGTTGCGTTTTGGAATTTATAATGTTTATAAGTTGATCCAAACAGAAAAAAATGTTCATTTAAAAAAATCTTTATTAAATTTTCATATTCAGGAAGGTGTAAAAAAATCCATGTGCATCAAAATAGCGAAGCGGAAATTTTTCGCAACAACAACATTTTCTCTAAGTGCATTTTGTGTTCGAGAAATTAAATCTGTCGTATTTCGTTTTCCCTTAAATCTTTTCTCTATAGTTTTGCTTGTTTGCTTTTCTCTTTCTCATTCAAAATATTTATGGAATATCTCAATAAATAAAGAGCAAACAATCCATGTATGTTTTGGTTTTATGTAAAATTTCGCTAATCAAATATCACACAATATCGGAGTAATTTGATCAGACATTTTTTAATTAATTTTTCTCATACCAATTATACAAAAAAGAAAATAAAGTTAATCGTCCAAGAAATCCTGCCATGAGATTTTGATGCGACTTTTTTGAAGTTTCAGACCTATCTTAATTCAAAAAATAGTCCAATAATTATGACTGTCTGTTTGTTCGTCCGGGAACACGATAACTCACTAACCGAAGGAACTAGAAAAATGAAATTATGTATGTGGTCTTAACACAGAAATTATAGATATTTTCCAATTTTGACGAAATACGTGTAAAGGATTTATGTTTTTCTGTCCATACGTGTGCACGTGAACAAGATATCCGAAAAATAAAGCGACATAGACGGATGAATTTCGTTATACCGTTCGATTACAAGAATTGTATATGTGTTTCAAATTGTCGAAGAAATTTGGAATTCGGTTGATGTCTGTGAATGTGATATGTATATGTGAAAATGATAACTCAAATATGTAACAAACTAAGTAAATTGAATCTCTTATGTAGTGTTGGCACAACTACTGTAGATATGCATCAAATTTTGGCTTCAATAGCCAAAGGGCAATGCTACAAAATGCATAAATTTCTTTTCTCTGCAGTATGCCTCCGAACTCGAATCCTTGAAGGTTCCCTGTCAGTTGAAAAGTCATACGCAGAAAGATTTATTGAAAATCTAAAAAAAATTAAAAAATAAGAGTGGCATCACAAAGTTTCTTTGTATATTCCTACAGGTAGAATCTAGTTTAAATTTTGTAATCAACAAATCTAACTATTTGGAAAATTACAGATGATTGAGATGGAATGAAATAGTAGTAAATTAAGTATACGTTAGTGCAGCTTAGGAGAAGAAAGTATTGAAAACAAATATTTATATAGTTGATTTGTGTACTGTATTAGTGGAAGAGAACAGGTACAAATTATGGGAGATGAAATGTACTTGGGTGGAGGTTGAGAAATTGTTCTGAATCTGGGTCTAGTGATAGAAGGGATTCGTTGTTCAGGAGACACTTCACAAGGTTCCTAGTTTTAATCATGGATAATTCATTTTTCATTACTTTATTTCATCAAACTCTTTCGAGGTCCTGGGAAGGTTTAGTGAGGTGATAAAAAACGGTTCATGGACAGCTTGTGGCGTGATGGAGTGGGTCGCCAACTTCTCCACAACCTCAGCAGTCAGATTCTTTGATGTGAAAGCATTTGAAATACGAGGAGGATTGGCCGTGGCCAGAAGCGGAGATGATATCTTGTCTATTCCAAGGAAAACACTGGATAGGATTCAGTAGACATTTCTTCCGGTTAAACCGTCTTTACTATACGAGAAGCTGGACATAAAACTTGGCATATTGTGGACTTCACGAGAAAGTCTTAAGAAGCACACTAAGCTGATATATATTGGGGGATTCATTATGAAAATATCACAACCTAAATCGCGGTGGCCTTATTTTCGCTTCTAGTCGAAAGAATCGTTGGTTAATTACGCATTTGCACAGAAAATACGCTACATGTGTGGACATGGTAAATGTTGAATTTGCGTAATGGCCCAAATATTCTCAATCTGTTGTGGTGTGAAAATTCAATGAGTGGTATGACATCCAACATGCCATCTTCGCAATACGACTAGAATTGATAATTAAGAGACCCATCCCAAAATAGTCTTCAGTTTGTTTCAAAGATGCTTTTAAAACTAATCATTATGTGCTAGAGAAAATATTTCATTTGGAATAAAATTATTTCTTGTCGTTCTTATTTACTTTTTTGCTTCAATTTCTTAGCACTCCTAAACTCTCCTATTGTGCTAAATATTTATTGAATGTGCATCCAACTGAAAATATAATATAGAACAAATAACATAAAACAGAAATTTCATAAATAAACGGAAACGGAAAAGTTTTCATTACTACACAGATTTCAGTTTATTGTTATTTTCTTGCTTGGATGATGAAACGCTTGATAAGTTTCTCCTGTTGCATAATTCATTTCATTCGGCCTTTCTCCTCACATTGCTTAGGATTAATTCCAAAATCGATCGACTTCAATCTTACAGCGCTCCTGAAAATATGAGGCTTTATTATTTACAAATACGGGGGTTTATTTAACATTTTATCAACATTTCATGAGCTTATTTTTATTGTTGAACCTTCAAATGTTCATCTGAACAACAGATATATTTCAGATTGAATAAACAAGTGTATTTTAGAGAATTAATATTAATTCCACATCTTTAACTATTTTTTCTATAAAGTTTTCCTTTTTCAAAAATTTAGGAGATTTTATTTCCACGAATATTCAATTGTTTTAAGAAACTGTTTTTAATTTATTTAGATGATATACCTGATAACTTCGTATAATAAATTTGCCCTGCATAATACAAAATTGCTTTCACAAATCAAAACAGAGTAATTAAATTCAATTCACAAAGTTAGAGTGACAGAATGATTATTGCATTCAAATCGCACCTTTGCATTTACAAGAGAGAAATTTCATACAAAAGGCAAATTTATACCTTCAACACAATGATTTAAATTAAATCGCTAATTCTCATTAATAGCATCCTGATTCTAATTACTCACACTTGCAACACAACAATTTCATTCAACACACAAATTCAAAATTACAACACTGTAATTTCAATTAATTCACTAAATAGCAACGACAGCTAAGTAATTCAATTTAATTCACAAATTCTCAATCATATAATAATAGTTTCATTAAGCTCTTTGCCACCCTTAAAATGTTTCATCAAAGATTATGCAAAACATGCAATTCTATTTTTAGTCTTAATATGCATTTGCTCAAATAAATGTCTCAACAAACTGTCTAAGCGGAAAATTTAAAAGTAAAGGCAGAGAAAAGTTCCATAAATGAGAAGCAATGTATTCTTATCAGTCCGAAAAAGTCTTTTCATTCTT
>BGPR01012869.1:0-43449 GCA_013235015.1 Araneus ventricosus | reverse complement strand
GCAATATGGCAACTCAAGTCTAGAGATTAATTATTTAAAAATGGTTTGTAAGTTATTGTTTATTGAATAAAATTTCTTTTTAATGTTATAATTTCATGTAATGCAAATAATTATTTTAGTAAGAATTTTAAGAAGAATTGAAATTTATTTATTCTGTTTTTACTTCGCTTGAGAAGGGAAGAGTTTTCATTTATTTATTATTTTAATAAAAATCTTTTTCTGGAACTGTTTGTCATAGTTTGGTTTTATTTAACGTTTCGCCATTTTTTTTGAGTTTGTCTTTCTTTGTTGATTTGAAATTTTCTCCAAACATATATTTTTTATTCTTTTGCTTTTATTTTTCTTTAAATATTATAAGAATTGTATAAGTCTATTAAGCTTCTGAATTTCTAGTTTTGTGCAACAATTTTTAGGTCCTTTTTTCATTTTGATGCAATTTTTTTTTCTAGTTTTCCAAAACCGAGAAATCTTCAACGTCCTAATGACGTTGCTAGGTTCCCTGTTCCACTGCTGTAATTTTTATCATTTAATTAAATCGATATTTTAATTGCTTATTAAATTTTGAACTAATTTTATTTAATAACTAGATTTAATTTAATGACTAGACCAATTTAATTTATTAACAAGATTCTATGAATAACAACTGGTTTTATAGTTGCTTGTTTTTGATAATAGTTTCATTAATATTTTTTTAATAATAAAGACCTTTTTCAATTCAGTAGTTTTAGCCTAATATCTGAATTTCACATGTATACAAATTGTCAAGATAATTTAAGTACAATATGTATATAGGGTCAAGTTTCCCTAACCCTAGGGTCAAGTATTCTTAGCTTAGGGTTGAGTATCCCTAAGGTTATTGATACTTGACCCTAAACAATTTCCTGAAATATATTTATTTTATGCTTAAATGAAATATCAGGTTAGCATAAGTACATTTCTTATTCTTAGAAACTAATCCTGTTATGCTACTAAAAATACAAATATTCAAGAAATATAAGAAAAAGTAAAAGGGTCAAGAGAATCCCTAGTTTCAGTTATACTAGCTTCTATTCTGATAACGTTTCTAGCGTCTATTCAGTAAATTCACTGATAATAATCTGCATACTGCTTAATAAATATTACATTATATTTTAATGCACTTTTATTTCACTTTCTTTGTTTCATGTTTGTAAAAATGAGATTTTGCGATGGATTTTCCCCTAACTTCCTGATGCAGTAGAGGTTTTCAAATGTTATTTATTTATGTATTTCCGATAACAATAGAATATTTTAATATTTTTAGAACTGAACTATTAGTTAATCAAGTGATTTAATTATATTTTGATTCCGTCTAAGTGGTGTAACCTGGTAGTTAATTTGAGAAAAAAATGACTTAAAGATTCCCTTTGTGCTCACTAGTTAATTAAGCTCATTTGTTTATTAACTTGTCAAATGCATGGAAAGGTGAAATTTTTATGTTACATATTTTTAATTTTGGAGCCAAAGAAATATTTGAAATATCCAAATTAGTTCAACAGAAAAATGATATTTGTTTTTCTTTCAGAACATGAAAAATAAGAAACAAAATGAACTACAAAAATTATAGAAAATAATTCTTAGTAACCCACAGAATTTGACATATATTTTGAAATAAATCTAACTAAAATTTAATACAAAAGTTTTTTTTTATTTGTTTGTTTCTTTAAGTATGCTCTACGTAAAATCATGAAAGTATTTTCTGTTATATCCGTATTTCCAGTTTAAATTTCGTAAATATATACGGAGATAATGAGCTACATAGTAGTATGTACGTAAAAATTATTACAGTAAAACCCCGGATTATCCAAAATGTCTATGAAATCGTAAATCCAAAAAAACACGTACTGTACTATATGGGAATAATCGCGTACGCGAGAGAACGCTGTACTATGGCCAGCGGGAGGCGAACGCTCAATCTAAAAGTGTAATTTTAACTTTAATAAAGAACATACGTTTAACCTACATAGAGAGTTTTGAATTCGTTTTACACTCAAAACATTTCAGAATACAAAGTAGTGATAGATATTTATAGCTTAACCGAAAAATTTTCTATTCGAAAGGGCTCTCGACTTTTAGTTCGATTAACCGCGGTTGTGCTGTACTTTTAAAAAAATATATTGAACAATATATTAGAAAATATATCTTAGACTAAGTGAATTCCATCCTGTTCCTTTCCCAAACAACGGAAAACATGTTTGCGCTTCATGACTCTTTCCTCTGGAAACCAACATTAGAAGACTTAATCATATTTGATTGTTTCGGCAAAAAAGTAACTGAGACACCTTTCCCGCAGATGATTGCATTAAACCTCATGCATTACACAATTGCATCTCTATTCGGTAATGAAATCATCAAAGTCTGCCGATAACCTGGAAAAAAAAAAAGATTCACTCGCAAACAACTTGCTGCTCTATCTCATTACATTTTCCGCCGGCAAAACCCTCATAGTCTGCCTCTGTTTCCGCAGATTTCCGTTATTTTCGCTTTTACGAGTAATGGGTAAAGAGAAGTATCGTGACTGTTGAATTATCTATTAAGCAGGGGCCATTCACATCTCTTCCAAAATTGAATTTTTGGAACACGGAAAGGAAAAAGTAATCGTCAGTTTTAAAAACCGATGGAAATTGGCACCGCGGAATGGCAATGCTGGAATTCAAAAGAACTCAAAATCCAACACTTCATGCGCCGATTCCAATTTGGGGCCTCTATTAGAGGGTAGCGTCACATTAAAGGCTCTGCCTACATTGAGACCTCTCGTCGAGGGAAGAAATGAAACTCGAAATCTCCCGCGTAGGGGAAGAAGAGGGGGTGGGTAGAATTCTGCGACTTTGAACCTTGTCTCCAAACAAACTTTGAAGCTTCCGTGAATAACGTGCCTCATTTTTCGACTTGAATGAATAAAAAACAGTCTTGCGACAAATGGAATGAAGTGGAATACAGATGATTGCCCAGCTTTAGGTTTATTAAAGCATAGAGTGCTAGCATATATGTGTTTCTGATTGACAGAAGGAGAATGTTTGAAAAATGATTTAATGACTTTATTTAATGCTAGATGAAATAATACATATTCTGTGTTATCTTAATCCTTTAAGACCTGACGTATTTTTGTAACCAATGGATTAAACAGCCAATATAACTCAAAACTGAACAGTATCTGCAATCTTTTGAGAAAAATAGATCTGTAGAGATTCTGGAAACAAGAAAAATCATTTCTTCCGGCATTCACTGCATACAACTAACTAGGAAGCAGAATTATAAGCTATTGTCTACCCCGCGTGATCTTACAGAATCGGTCTTTTAAAGGGTTAAGAATATATTTTAAGAAGTTTTCGTTGAGAAAATAAGCATGTAGTTAGGAAGAATGTAGTCAAATTTGCGTTGTTTTAGGCATAAATCGCCATTACAATAAAAAATGTAATGCAATATTTATTCAATGCGATTAGTCATTAAGTCACCCTAAGAATTTCGGAAAATCGATGAAAATATCGATTGTCTAATTTTGAGTGGAAAATTATCCTTGAACCTTTGACTTAATAATCTGAAAGTTTCAAAACAATCGAACAAATATTTAGTGAGATATTAAATTATTTTGTCAAACACGTTATCAAGTCGAACGCTCACTTCCAATGTTTACAACATGCATATTTCATGTGCAAGTTGCAAAGCCGCCTAATTTTTTTCCATGAAAGGGTGTTGTGCTCTTTGTTTGTTTACTGTTTTACTGCTTTCGCTTCTTACTATTTTTTAAGCACATTTGTATCATCATCAGCACCGCTGCTTTCGCATCTCATTTTGTTTGAATTTCTAACTGTCAATAAAAATTCAATAAAATAGTTAAAAAGTTTTGTTGTGTATTAATAGATATTTGATAAATAGAACTGCAGATCAATTATTAAATATTTTGAATAAAAAAAATTGAAAAAAGTGATTTTTTTTTCTAATTTTTTCAAATTTTTTCTATTCAATGCTCATTAATAATACATATTGGTAGTAATATATATTGATAAAATTGATACCTTAAGATTTACAAGTGTCAGGTTATTGCTCTGAAAAAACTAGCTTGATATAAGTTGTTTTTATTACAATTTTATTGTGCCTAAATCTTTAAAGCTGTTTTTCTCAGTTTGCTTTTTTCCAAAATTGTGTCTGCTACAAAATGCTAAAAGTCATTCATCTTTTATTCTAATTACTTGAAATGTTTTTTGTCTACTCATAAATGCATGCTTAATACAGAATTAGGAATGGAGTTGTGAAAATTTTGATTAGAAAAATTTCAAAAAATGTACAAAGTGAAAAAATCTGATATATTCCAATAATTTTCACAACATTTTGAGAATTTTGTTTTCAGATACTAATGCAGATATCAAAAATTCGATCCTATTTCTATTATATACGTTAAGAGATCCCTTAAAAAATTTGGGGAAAATATTAAAAATTGTATGAGAAGAAGCATTTTAAAAAAATAATTAATTATTTTTTAAAAATGATTTTTTTTAAATTTGTAACTTTTGAACCTGAAACATATTTTATAAATTCAAGTTTCTGCACAGTTTACATCTATATACTACAAAATTAAAAAAGTTTGAATAAAATTGAAGAAAAAAATTTTTGGATGCCGTATGGTTAACTGAAAGTTGATCTTTCCTACGAAGGTTCATAGCATTGCATGAAAAATGTAATAGCATGTGAGAAAGTAAAAGCAAAAATAGAGTGACATCAATTTGTAATTCTCAGCATTTAATACGATTTTAATCTTTTGATTCGCCATTCTTGCATCGAATTTTGGAAATAATAAGAGAAAATGTTCATTCACAGGCATTACAATTCGATTAAAAAATGATGTGAAAACCATTAAATCTGAAGTGTCACATAAATTCTTAGTTCAATGAATGCGACAGCACCTTCCTGAAATGATATCATCATCTTATTAGATAGAAGAAAAATCTGCACAGTTAAAGGGTTAATTTTTATCGAAGAAAATTTTCAGAAATTAGATTTTCTATCATTCTGCTATTTTATTTCTGTGGTGCTACCCTATTATACATGTTAAGTGAGGAAGTATCCATAATATTGCACATAATGTAAACGAAAACGAAGAAATATATCGAATTTTCACCCTTATAAAATTTATAAGTCTAGTTTTAAATTTTCGCCTTAGGCTTATATATATATATATGTATAAAAACATTTAACTATAAATTAAAATATAAAAATATAAAAAATAAAAAAATTAATATAATAAGGCTTAAATATAAAAATATTTAACTATATATATATATAGAGAGAGAGAGAGTATAAATCGTAAAATGAAAAAGTATAAAACGTGAAATGAAAAACGCAATAAAAGCACAATAACGTTTCTTCAGGGGATGAAGTTATTGTGAATTGCTAAATATAAAAAGTTTGACATTTTCTTGCAATCAGTTACACCGTAAGGCCTGAAACACTGATTTTCATCCCTAATGCCAAACCAAAGCAAAAAACAGAGAGAGTAGTTTTGAATAATTAAAACAGAAGTACGATGTGATAACATTAGAGAAAAGTAAGAATACATATTTTACGTACCAGAAGGACGGATGTTGACGTGGCAGTGTTTGCGGAGGAGTCACGGTACAGACTGGCGTTGAAGGGGTGTGAACAGAATATCGAGTAACAGTTTTTGCGCTTAACTTTGGCTGTTGCCAGGTGAGTGTAGTATGTTGGAAATGATGAAGATTAAATGGAAGAGCGATAACGATAGAAAGCTTAGAGAAATAGTGGAAGAAATCAGTAAAAAATGAGAAACCAGTGAAAAATGTTTAAAAGATGCGTTTTCGAGATTAAATATCAGATATTATCGACTTTAGTCACCCTACCGCGAAGATTATACTTCGCGTCGACATCTCTCTGATAAGCAATCCTTTACTTACTACTTTACTTTCCCTGAAGAAACGTTATTGTGCTTTTATTGCGTTATTCATTTCACATTTTATACTTTTTTCATTTTACGATTTATACTCTATCTTCCACAGCATTTTTGGAATTGCAGCTTTTAGCGCGGTCATTGTGTATGGGATATATTTATACATATTTTTCCATCTGTTACTATTCGCATTTTTGTCTTTACTCGGATATACTTTCAATGCGTTTTTTCATATCCTTTCGAATTTAATATGAATGTTTGTTATTTTATTTTATTGTTTTTCCATTATATTTTTGCCTGTTTTAAATATTTTCAAACAATCATGACTCAAGTAGCATTTTCAATATATACACTTTTTAAACTAATAATTAAAATTAAAAATAAAATAATGTTACCTTATCAATAATCATACAAATGAAACACAAAAAGATAATTAGATTATATACTAATGTATTAATACTAATTAGATTATTACTACTATGAAAATTCCACCAAGAATTGGAATTTCAACAATCAAATGCCAATCGATCTTGGGAATTGATTATGTATATATATGTAATAATCTCACTTAATTTGGCTTTAAATTCCAATATTATATATTTTAAAATCTTAATGTATTCCAAAATCACTTTTCTTATACTCCAGTTTCGTTTTATTTCCCGCGCTGGAGGTATATTAAATCTCGCGTTTTGGCCTATTTATTATTAAAAGCATATTTTAATCGCTTCCATCCTCCAACATAAATCGCGAAATCAGCGACTTATTGGGGCCAAACTTTTCTCTAAAACATTTACGTAATTTATTAAAAATAGCTATTATTCCTTTCACTTTGATCACGTGTCTATATGCTAATCCCTTATCTGAGAAAATGCAGGGATTTTCTGTTCGCTTTTGACTTGAAAACCTAAACTAAGATGCACGTCTGTCAGCCACTCTCCTGAAATTGACTTATATATTTTGATAATAAAGGAAAAGTAATTATTTGCTCGGCCTGTTCCTTACTATAACGACTATAACAACGGAATCATTATATATATATATATATATATATGAAAAAAAATAAAAATATATAATTTATTAGAGCATGATTTCTTATGAATGATTCCGAATTTTTCCTACCAGTGTATCAGCTTGATTATGGGATTAAAAGAAAATTGTACAACCAGAAAAAAATTGGTCCTTATGAATTGTGTTTATAATTTCTAATCTGTTTTATTCTCTAAATAAACTCTTCATCACTCGTAATTCACTGAACTCACAAAATTTAATTAAGATTGATTAAAATATTTGCGACTTATATGATGATGACATTACAACCAGAACATTAAAAATTCAATAGAACACTTCTACTTAAATACGACATCGCCATCTATAGATTAGATTTTTTTAAGAGATAAAAGACGAAGAATGCACGTATGATTGGAAATATTCATTCTCTTTTATTATCAAAGAGAATTGCTGACTCAAATGATGAGCCTCTGGTCCTTTTATTTCAAGAACACTCCAAAAAAGTGCCGTTTCAGGAAAATAACAACTCCAGAAGATTACGGGAATATTCTGTCAATTCTCATATGGAAAGGAAAATGTTTCCTTTTGTAGATAGTACATACGTTGATAAAAATCAAAGTAAAGTAATTCTGTTTTATTTCTCTTCCAAGTGTTTCTCCTTGGAACATTATTAACTGTTTCTGGGGGGATAATATTCGTTATATTTTCCAACAGCGTTTTCAATAAATTTGTTAGTTAACGTTTTATAAAAGTTTTAAACACAAAAGGCATTAATTGTTTATTCTGGCGAACAACTCTGCTTTATGAAATATGAATTTGAAAGTTTTATCTGAAATAAATACCTTTCAAATTGTGTGGTAATGCTTCCAGACATTCAAAATTTGTCATAAAAAAGTGACAAGTTATGTTTAAAAATTACTTGGAAGCGTCTTTCAGTTCCAGATTACATTCAGGAAATCAGAAGATAAACGAAACACAGCAATTATATTTAAAAAAAATTGAGAATTTAATACATGTTTCCCGTCCTTTCACATTCTAATGGAATACATGAAAATCGATGGATTCCAAAGTGTTCCCATTGATATGATGCGTAAATCCGGAAACTGGAATGCCTTTTCAGATATCGTCCTTTTCATTTGACCACAATTTAAAGTAATGAATCCCTTCCCAAAATAGCCTTTTTGCAACTTCAAAATGGGACATCACGTTAATTAAACTAAAAAGGTTCATAATATTCTAAAGGCGCCAAGTTTATTCCAAACAGCGCTTTCACTTCTGCAAACGACAAATTTCCTTTTGTCCCACAATGTTTAAAATGGCGCAATTCGTTTTGAAACCTTTATTTTTTTTAATCCTTACCAAATTCATTCGATTAGTAGCATGGCTGTTACTTCCATAAAAACTCGAAATCACAGTAAGCACTTCACAGGCAAGAGGTTTATGAATGGCTTCTACAGCAGCAATGGAGCATCGCATTTAAATATGGGCTCTGCGATGGTCATTGTAAAATGTGAAACTTTCCATCACACACAGAGAGTTATTTTTGAAAAACTATTGTTTGATGAACACAAGCAATACCTTCATTAAAAAAATGACTGAAGGCTGTCTTTTTCAAACAGCCGCTGATGTTAAAGGCGTAGGACTACTTTACTCGAGTGACTCTCTTCCTATTTTCAAATTTTTTTTGTAACTTCTGTTCTTACCTTTTATCTTCAAAATAAAATATTAGTTATGTTTTTAACATATGTAGTTACTGAGATATAGAGGATCTCCCATACAACGTTTTTTCTGGCGTTTTGGCGTGTGAATCAAATTCCTTCCTGAGACCCAATGGGAGGAACGTAGTCCTACGTTAAAAACCACAATAACATGCAACTCTTCGGAATGAAACATATATAATACAATAGTCACAAACCGACCAGCGGAATCCGAACTCCAATAAATATATTATGATATGCCCATTTCAGGTACAATTGAACCAACGGAAGATGAATTAAGATGGGATCGAAATCCGAAAACTGTTTTGTCAGAAAAATTTTTAAAAAAGCGCTTCCTATTTTCCTTATTTATTGTTTCTTTAACCAAAGTTTTAAATGAAAATCTTTATATCAGTGGTTTATTCAATGATTGTCTATATTAGAGGCTCGTAACCTGTGATACGCAAATCCATAAAGGTACGTGGAGGGCCACTTAGGGTACTTACTTCATTTGCTGAGTGTCAACTCTGTCTCACTGAAAAAATCATGAGCTGCTGCAGGACGATGAGCTGACTGTACAATGTACTTGTATTCTTTTACTTATTGAATTTGCTGAAGAGCATATTTTCAGATTTAAAACAATAAAGGTTAATTTTAACTTCATACTAGTCAAACAAAGACATTTAACGTAAAGGTAGTCAATAAAATATCGTTTCAGCTTTCATATTCTTATACAAAATAAAAGTACCGAAGAAAACGGCCATCACTTACAGATCATCTCTTAAATCCAAAAAATATAACCACTTCTCGAGCCCTGATCATTTTGGAGGACAAAACTCATCTGTTAAATAAATAGGAAAACATTGAAAGTAATGAGACAGCTCAAAAGAATTATTCGTGTGGAGTTAGATGCATTGCCTGCAGTTTAAGCGAGGAGAAAGATCTGGTTTTTATATTTTGTTAGAAGGAAAAAATAAACTACTCGGAATATTTGCTTTCCTTTGTGATTTCAGTAAGCATTCATTTCTGGTATGAAGTCAATTTTGCAAAAATATATCCATGTAAAAATTTTGCCCGTTAGTCTTTCGGTGAGTCAGGACAGTTTGTTTCTTCTAATAATTGTAATTTTGCAGGTAATTTTCTAAAAAAAAACGCATACCAATCGTTTGCTTTTAATGAATAACAGTACAAAAATATCTATGAAAACTAAGTTCAAAAAATGTTTAAATAAATGCAGTTGGTTTTTCTAATCTCATGGTCATTTTGTAGAGCAAATGCACAATTTAAGCGCGTTGAATCGACGGTTCGAAAGGTTCCCGTTCCATTTCACATTAGTTTTTACTTTTCATGAATGGAGCATAAAAAGCGAAAGCTCTTAATATTTTTTTTTAAAAATGAACTTGTTTTTGAAGAATCTTCACTTCAATATCTTCTCACTTCCTTATCCAAAGAATCTTCACACTCTCTTAGTCCAAAAAATATGTTTTTGCATTAAAGTTTATATTAGTTCTGAATAAAAAATACCTGATGATATCGAAGCAAATAGTTAAAAAAATTGAATTACTCTAAAAAATTATTTGAATCCTTAAGAGGATATAAAATGAGATGCGTACTGAGCAGTTAACTGCTTGGCGTAGCAAAAAGAATTGCTATATACTAGTTCTCGTTGGAAGGAAGTTTGTCCTGTACTGTGAACTACATTACAGTCTAAGATATCAAAAAATTGTCAAGTCTTTACTAGAAAATAAAGGTTTATACTTGATAAATTGCGCAGGAAATCTATACTTCCTAAATCAGAAATTCAAATATGTTATTTTGCCAAAAATCGACTTTCCATTTAAAACCAGTGAGAGCGGTCTTCCCTAAACTTTCTCGTATACTTTCAAACAAAGGTGTCAACCCAAAGCCTCCACCGCATAAAAATTGCGGACCTATGGGAAGGTCCGAACGCCACGAGAACTCCAATTATTTCCTCAGAGACAGTGGAAACTTGCAAAAACAACAAAACAAAGGCAAATAAAATACGCTAGGCGGGAGCAGAATGCGCCAAAAGGGAGAAAAAGGACTCAAAACGGAAGAAAAAGCGCCAAGTAGGTGTTATTACGGAATACATGAAACAAGACGGAACTAGAAGCTGGGGCTTGGTTTAATAAACCAGTACGCATGCGCGTGGAAAATCGGATTAGAAAAATTGAATATACAATTTGAACGCCTTTTGCTAACCGATTGACACGAAAATTGGACACAAATCTACAATTAAGATTGAAAGGCCACATACAAAATTTCCTTTATCTTACTAATTTTGTTAAGAAGTTATTAAGTTCAAAATTATGCGATTATACAGACCGACAGACAGTCACCCTTTCACGGATTGGGCCCAGAATGTTATACGAACCTACTTTCATGATGATAAAACTGTGTACCAAATTTTATCCATATAGCTATTCACGTTTTTGAATTATAGTGTTCACATGAAAGTGGACAGACAGACTTCCCGTAGACGGATTTTGCGCAAATTTGATAGAAACCTACACATTATGTGTCAAGACCACATACCAAATATCATCCCCGTAGATCTAACAGATTTCGAGTTATCGTGTTCACAGACAGACATTATTCCAAAATTGTGTTTTACGGACTCAGGGAGGTCTAAAACGTATAGATTCGTCAAAATCTCGAGTTCGAATTTTTGACAATTACAATACTTTGTATACTTCGTATACGAGAAAGTAAAAATGATTTCGGAATTGGCTTCATTTCTGATCGTTGCCGACCAAATTCTTCGGCAACGATTTAAGTATTTATTTAGTGATTTCAAACTTGCTTTCTTTTTTAAATTGCTCGATTTTGTTTTGTCTGAGTAGTGTGTAGCTTATCTTGATTATAAATTTTATATATTATGGTGAAATTTTATAATGAAATTTAGGTTGCTTATATAGAAAAAGCATGCATAAAAATGGAGAAACCTAATAATAAATGGAACAAGTGCTATAATCATTATTTTAGGCATCCTTTATTAAGTTAGAGGCGAGGGAAGCTCATTATCATGCATTAAAACGAAATTTCACAGTAATAACAATGCATAATTAATTTGTAGGACAAATATAGCAAATCACATATCAATAAGAATGGCACAAAAAACTTGTTTCTCTGCATGCGAGATTAAAGTTACTAAAAATAAAACAAGAGAAGAATAAAAATTAATGGTATAAAAATTGGACAATATAAAATTATAAAACCGTGAATAGATATTCTTGCACTCTATATGCGCTTTATGTATATATAAAACAATAATATCTATTATAATTGCATTTGTTCAAAGCAAGTTAGTGAAATTAATGAAAAATGAGGTTAACAGAAAACAGGAATTAACCCCATAAGAAAGATTCGGGCGGTTTCTTGCAATCAGATGCTTATCTTTAACAGCGAGGGAAAACGTTTTGTTGCTAAAGGGTGAACCAATCAAATTCAAATACAAATAAAAACAAATCAATATGTCTTGAATTGATACATCATTTGAAACGAAAATAATCATTTTTAAGCCTAAAGGAAATCCAAATTCTGGAGAGCTTGATCTCCTGTAACTTTTAGCGTTAACAACTAGAATAATAAAGGATGAACAAGAATAATGAATCATACGAAATATGAATGATTCATAGAATTTAAATCATGCATACTAGAAAATAGGACTACTCGAGAAACCTTACTTTTTAATAGCAATATTAGCAATAATAGCACCTTAGCAATATAAAAACCAATTATTTTTTTTCTGCATCGGGTATCAAGGAAGGAAGATTTGTTTTCATGAACCAAAATTATTTAAAAAACTGCAAAATTCTGATGATATGGTTTAACGACAGAAATTAATCAATATTCGTCAAATTAAAAAAAATGTTAAAAAATATTTCATTTCATAAACTCCAAAATATTTATTTCTTATAAACATAATTTCCTGAAATTTATCATTTATTAAGCTGATACATAAAACTAAAAAGTTATTCTACGGCTATTTTAAATTAATATATAAATATTTATGAATCTTTCTGGGGCATAATGAATGTTCTGAATCTTCGCTTGCTTAATTAATATTTGGCACAATTTATGCAATATCATGAAGATGTTATCAAGAAAATTAAATATTAAATATTAAAGTTAAGTAAATGAATGTACAAATGAAGCTGAATTATGCCCTGTTTTACGCACAAAAGATAGGAATATAATTATATTTCGTTAGTAATTTGATTCCATTATGTTCGATTTTTTGAAACAGTAATACCGTCGCATATATAATGAAACTATTTGCAAATCCCTTAATTTCGAAATCCCTTCTTTCTTTTTCTTTTCTTAAATCCCTTAATTAGAGGGATCTTTAATCCCTTAAAGATCCATCTAATTTCTTTCCCTGGTAAATTTTCTTCAAAAATTAATGTTATCAGAGTGAGTTGTCATTACTGTAATATTTTTTCCGAAATATTTGAAATAAATGTTTAATTTAGGGAATTGCTTTTATTATCTATATAATAATTGATCTTGGATAAAAAAAAATATAACTCAAGGTGAAATAAATCCCAATTCCAAGTGAATCTTATAAATCCACAAATTTAGATGAAGCTTTCTACAATATTAGCTTTTTCAGCTTCTACTGTAATTTAAAATATAATGAAAAGTATTTTACATAACAAATATCTCAAGTAGTCGATACTGATCTCCAAAAGAAAATTTGATTCACTTTTAGTTTCATTACGGTAAAAAATTTGTTAAAAACGTTTTTTTAATTTTTTTACGAAAACGACACATTTTTGTATGGTTAACATCATCTATATGACTGAAATTTAAAATCTAATCATTTTCCTAAACATAAGTTCATCTATAAACAGTTATCGTTTCTTTTTTTTTCAAAAATGCTTTTAATCCAAAAAAGGTGACTATATTTATTTATAAATTAATAATATCACCTATAGAACTTTACAGATGCTTAAATTTTAGATTCATACAAAGTGTCAAAAAAGCAAGATAAAATGTTTAATAATTGCGATGATCTTGAACTAATTATATAAACACTTGTTATAGAAATATAATGATAATGATAATGATGCTCAAAAGTTAGATTTTTTATCCAAGACACCAAAACCGCAGATATATTACAAATAACAATCGTGTAATTTAGCTCCTGAGTAAAACACGTTAAATGCTACAGTTTTTCAAAATAAATTCAAATAGTTAGTCAGAAAACTTCATCATTTTCGTGTTGGAAGGGTCTGCGGTATTATATTATCCCTCCTTTCTAATTTGAAACATATAGTGTGATTTTACGCTTTTTTTCAGGCAGCCTGTATATCTAAATGCCACAAATCATAAATAGTTCGAAAGACATTCCACTTATTTGTACAGTATGTCCGAGAACTGTAAGAGACAATTCAAAAATTAATGAAAGAAAACCTAATAATGTTACAACTACGCTTTTTTTTAAATGAGAGCGCGTTTCAAAAAGTTTTTTCATATAGAAAACGCGCCGTTACGGTGATCTATGTGGTCGTAAATTATAGAAAATCTACCATTTTTGAGAGTCATTGTCTACGAAAATATTAAAGCTAGAAGAAAAACAAAAGCGTGTATTTGTAGGGAATTTTACGCTCTTTAATTTCTTAATTCTTATGTAGTGTGAAAACTGAACATTCTTTGAGATAATCAAGGAAAACTAATAAAGGAAACCAGAAAACGCGCATGAACTTCTGCCGATCGGTAGCCACTGAATACGGAATTCTCTCGCTGTAGGAAATTTAGAACGCCGTAACGCCGCGTTACCTATCTAAAAAAAACTTTTCTATTTGCTCTCTCATTTAAAAAAAACCGTAGTTGTAACATTAATAGGGTTTTTTTTATTAATTTTTGAAATTTATCCCTCAATTCTTGGACACCCTGCATTTTATTTAAGTTTTTAAACTGAAACATTTTGGATAACTATACAAGCTATTATATTCAAAATACATTGAATGAAATTCTCGGCAAAATTTTTTTAATTATTCTAAATAAGTTTTCTCTACATTTCTTACAAGAACAACATGCTAAATTAAATTTTAATTTCAAATAATAACCAATCTGTGAACGGAAAATGCTGTAACATTGTGTGATATTCTATTCAGTGAAGTGAAAACTAAAAATTAAAAATCGTTTTACTTTCTAATGTCGTAACATTAGCCGTCAAACGTTATTTCTTAACTGTGCTATCTATAATAACAGATTTAGAGAGTTATCGATTTCAAATATTCTAACCTCTCATGATGTAACCAATAAGATATAACCAGATTGATAGACAGACGTCAAAGGTTTCGATTAGACATAATTTTTGTCTAACTTTACTACATGACTTTCTAAAGTCAGAGGATTTTGCACCTTATCCTTGTATACCTTGGCATTTAGTATATTAAAGTCTGCCCTTTGTTAAAAGCTGTAGCTGCGTGATGTCTTTTGTAACAAACATTTTAAACTACAACACAATTCCCTAACGTTGCCAAGAATAATGCTTAAGGCTGACTAGAATTTGAAGCATTTTCTAGAGACTGAACTATAAGAACTCCCCTAGACAAAGGGTGCATTTTAAATGAGGTTATATTCTACAGGGCGGAGAAGGAATTCTTCAAACTGAGCATGAGAAAGTAACTGCTGGAAGGTACCCTATGGGGAACATTGTAGTATAATGGGCAATGGAGGCATTTCGGATTTGATACAACGGATGTTTGAAGTAGGAGAGGGGAACCATGGCGCAGGTGCACTTTGCAAAACTCATCTATTTACAGATTTTCGAGGTAGGTTCCCTTAATGCATCTTTTTCTACGTTTCGGAAGCACCGCAGGTCATAACTGAACAGAAAAATGATTGATGTTTTCGAAACCGGCCAATTCAAAACCTGAAATATAAGCGATTATTGTATATATCCATGTATAATTGATGAAAATTAAGTTAAACCTAAGAACGCAGTACAGTCCCGAAGGCATCTTTATAAAACTCTCGCCAGCAGTTAGTTCTTAACCAAGTAATATTTAATGCCAAATTTGACTAGTTATCGCTTTAAAAATCCGATTTTGATGGCAGCACCATGTTCGTAATTCTAACCAAAATAATATTTCAGGAAAGAGTAAATAATATTTGGGGTAAATAGCTCCTTGTAATAAATGCTTATGAGTTGCAGTAATTTGTCACATTTAGTGCAGTGATTTGTTGATGACGCGAACACCTTATTTTACTTAATTGAATTACTTTAAATCGTTGTTCAAGGAAATATTTTCTGTCTCCTTTGAAATAACTGGTTTTTCAGATATAAAAAAAATATAAAACTTCTTCATAGATTTACTTATGTTTCATCATGATAATAATCGTGAATACACAAAATGTTTGACTTCGCATAGCGAATCATTCAAGAACGCAAGCACCCTATACTATTTAACTGAATTATTTTTCATTCGATATTACAAGTAGAATCCTGCATATAGTACTATTATTTTATCTTGGAATTAATTCCGATCGCATTAAATGTTTACCTTGCATTTAACTAATACTCAAATATTTCACCCATTATAATTCGTTTCTTAGGAAAACTGAATTCTTATTGCGTAATACCTATAAAACTGTTCTAAACTAAATTTTCAACAGATTTATGTTCTTTAAAACTATAGAAAAATTTAATAGGATTCATCATGTCTTCGGATCAGAAAATAATTCAGCTCTATAGCGACCAAACTGAGTTTACCACAAGTAAGATTTTGACTTATCAGAATAATAACCCTAATTCATCATTGTCTGTTAACGAACAGTCAAACTATTTCCATCTGAATATCCATTTATTGCATCATGCAATAAATGGAAGGCAAAAATATTTTTAGCAAGACTTTTTTGAAGTTTCAAAGAAAATTTCCATTTCATGTTAACATTTTCAAGTTATAATACAGTTTGATAATATTTCGGTTTTTGTGGAAGCCTTCAAAAGTATCAATGCTACAGTGTTTCTTTCATTGACAATTATATGTACTCTACTAAAAACTGTATGAATCATACAGAAATAAGCAAAGTATGTATCTTATAAAGAGATCCATTTCCTTCGTCGTTTTCAATTATATATTAAACAAGGTTCAACGATTTAGCAGGTGAAATAGACCTACTTTTGTAGTCATACTTTTGTAAATGTATGTTCTATGCGTATTTCTAGCAGGTCAATTTATTTCGAACCAATTTTCATTTTTAAGTAATTTATTATATTGTATCGGTAGGATATGAACAAAAAAATGTTTCAGATAGAGGTACAAACTCTAATTCAGTTGTATTTCGAATCCACTCCATAATAATTTTTTTTAGAATTTATGTTATATCAACAACATTTTACCACTACTCCCAGAAGTTTTAAAACCTGAGTTCACATATATTGGAAAGAATTAAAGTGAAGAATGCTAACAATAAATGAAATGAGATTGCACACTTCGGTCCCCTGCCACAGGTACTGCATAAGGTTAAAATTATGAAATTCTTCTTAATCATGGAAAATTTTGACACCGAGAAAACATTCTTTTTCGAGGCATAAGATGCATGTTTATGGATAAAAAGCGTCTATTTATGCGTGACATGTCATTTTGAAAGAGGATTAGAATATCTTCGTCTAGGGTTTAAGAAGGAATTGAAAAGTTTAAAATTGTGAAATATTTCCCATTTTGGATATTAACAAGAATTCATTGAATATGTAATCTAATTCCTTAAATGGGAGCACATATTACGACCTCTCACACACAGGTACAACCCGTCATCGGCGTGGAGTTCATTCAACGTCACACCATTATTGTACATACCAGGGAAGAGATAACCTTACATAGAAATATGCTTACTTATGCGGCAAATTCTCATCCCCATATCTGAGTTTCCCCGTGTTGGGAACGAATGTTGCGTAATAATCTTTTCTGTAACAGCTTTTTATCAAAATTTAGTGGAGAAATTTCATGAATTTAAAACTTCTTTTCAGAGTTTTAGGTCCTTCAAAACATGTTTTCTTCGTTTTTTTTTCACTTTTTTATATATGTAGAAAAAGTTAAAATTACAATCTGAAGAAGTTTCTTGAGATTGTTTGCGATTCCGATATGAACATTGATTTAAAGGAGATTGAATTTAATATAACTTTCACAGGCGTATTTCGATTCACCCGAATGTTTTAATGAGAAAATACTTTGTGTTAGTGACGAGTTATGGTTATGAGCGTTTGCATACAGTTTTGTAAGAATGAATCTTCCAGAAATGGCAGATATCACTGTTGTTCAGAACACTTTTCTTTTGCTATATTCTATTTTTAATATTATTGGGTTGTAATTAATATATTTCATGACATCTATGAAATGCTTTAATTATTCTATCTCATGATAACCTGGTAGTCATACTGTATTTGTTTACTGTTTTAAAACTTTATATTCATATTCTATTAATTTTATTTCGCACTCCTAAAAATTATTAGAAATTTTAGTGAAGTGTGAATTATATTTTCTGTAAATAATGTGTATTAATAGCATTTGATTCAATCGCGGTTGTTTCCATGGAGATTTTACGCACAAATTCAAAGATTTCCAGAAATCTATAGTAATTGAATTTATCATACAGCTCAACTGCAAATACATAACTTCATCACCGCTACAAAAACAAGAGTGGATGATTCCTCAAAATTAAAAAAGATAGCGCAACTAAAGATAAACATAAACAGGCTTAATTGTTTGTTTTTGTTTAAAAAGTGCTTTTCCATATAATAATGTAATTGTAAGTATCTGTTTTCAATTTGTCGTTCTTACGAACTTCGTCTGTACTAATTTGATTTGAATTAGCCTTTCAATTTGATATATCATAAACGAGATACGCCCGCCACGACAATTAATCGGGCACTGTGGCCCCAGCATTATAATCCCCATTACGAGCAGCTCATTCGACAACCCCTCAGACAGAAATCCGACTCGTCATCGGTAGGGGTAAATCGACCCATACCATCACAATATGCCACCGGGAAGAGAGACTCTTCTTACATGACAGGCTCTCATCCCCATATTTGAGGTGCGTCATTAAGTGGGAATTTCAGTTCAATATGTTTTTATAAGTCATCCAATTTCAAAATACGTTGCAAAATCAGCGACACATGCTCGTCTTATTAGTAAAAAAATTGTTTTTCAAATAATCGCTTCTAGCATTCCGATTGGATACTGACTAAACAGCATCTCAGTAAGAGTATCCAATAGTTAAGCATTTATTTAATCTTGTAAAGACTCCATATCTTTCAAAATTTTCATTGAAAACGAATGTGGAAGACTCTTTAAGTAGTTTTTAATGCCTGGAGGATTTAATAGGCATGTCTGGGAATAGATTACTAAACTCTTCGGTCTTTGGACTCTTCATTATATTTGAAACGATTTCTAGACTTTTAAAAAAAGTTTTTTTTAAATATCAATCAAAAAATTCATTACTCGGTGTGCATAATAAGTTTAAAAATTAGTGAACTGGTTATGATTAAAAAAATGTGAAAAATGTTAATTATAGATTTATATAACAAGCGAATATAACTATAATCAAACCAAAGAAATTTTATCAGGAAGGATAAATAAATACAGAAAGCAATTATAACTTGTGTTTTACTTTAACAAGGTAACACATTTTCTCATGCCAATTATGTGCGAAATATAGTTTTTAAACACATCCTCAGAAAGCAGGGCCGACAAAATGGTTTTCTGCAGTCGCATTCTATTCGACTCAATGCAAGAAATATTTTCACATGGTACCAGTAGTTCAATTTTTTTATTTTTTGGTCAAAGATTTGAGGTGCCATAGGACGTTTAACCTACAACAACGTGTCTGACACCTACGTCGAATTACAGAATTTTTGCTGTTAAAATCCGCAATTAAATCAACGTAACAATTAATTTTAAATACAAAGATCACTTGGATATGCCTAACTGTCTCAAGCATCCTTTACCATCTTAAATAGATTGAAATAATAAAAAGTATTCCAAATAGGTAGTGTCATCTAATTAGAAGGTTAAATAAAATCGTAAGATAAGGGGTTAAGTTTCACCTTCGAAAGATTAGGAAACAAGCGTTACACAGCATCAAAACACATCTAGTAAACAAGTCTGACAGAATACCCGTATAAAGGTGCCTGTGTCAACTGACCTTAAGTGCAGCTAATATGGAAGGGATTCAAGATAATTTAGTTGTTGTTATAAGATTTATACTCCATTTAAAATAATGGTAGTTAGCAAACAACGTATACAATTTCCAGCCTTGTCAGCAGCTTTCGTTGATTAATCTACATCAAATTATATCTTAAAAAATGTGCAGTTCCTCGATTTTATATTGGATTTGTAAATCAGACCAACATAATCTAGAAAGATTGACAGTGAGGAAAAATTAGGGGATTTAGTTTCAAAAAGCAGTACCATTATACTATATGACGGCAATAAACAGAATCAGAAATGTGTACAACAATATTCTTAAAAATCATTCAATCTCGATGTGCTACAATATGAAATTAGGGAGCTACTTGAACAATGATAAATTCTGGCTCAAACCATAAATCTTGTGAAATAGTAAGTTTTAACTCTGTTAGTGCTTGCACAGAATGAACAGGAATTAATATTTTTGTAATTTAATAATTATTTTGTTTGAAATGTGCGGAAATATAGGTTCTATACTAGTAATGGGATTTTCTAGTTTATTAGTGCCGCATCATGAAAACAAACAGTGTATGATATTAATCAGCAGTTTAGATGAAGCGAATAAGTTAATTAGTTGCCATGGTATGTATGATTACACATGATTAGAAAATATCAGTAATAGAAAAATCATCATTGTGGTGAAGTTGAAACTTCGAAAAAATTATTAAAAATATATAACAACAAAAATTCGGACTAAGTAGAAATACACAAGTAATCAATTAACAAAACCAACAGTAAGATAAATACAGTTATAACATCATTGAAAGAATGGAATAAATGATAACCCTTAAATAATTTTTGAAAAATATGTTTTATATACAAAAATGATGCGATATATTCGTCGCAGTACATTACAAAGAGTTCCAGATTAGAAAGGCTGCATACGTACCTATAACCAAAATAAAATGCATTTAGTAATGGACAAATTCGATTGTATTTTTTTGCAAACATATATATTTGTTTTCAATTTTATTAACTTCCTACTTTGGTACTTCCCTTCATTTCATGTTGCAGCAGCTTATATACAAGTTCATTTTCCGTTAAATAAATTAAATTATTTTAGTAACGTTATTACTATTTAAATTAATTTCAAATTTATTATATTCTTTCACAAAGCAATAGAAAAATTAAATGTTTTTAAACCTGATACAATTAGGTATACAAATAGACATAAATCAATTAATGAGACTGAGATTTCTCATATTATTCTTTTGCGAAATATTTAAATATTTCTGTCCACCTTTTCCTTTCTTTCATTTAATCCTTAATTTCATTAGTTCCTTACTTCCAGTTCAATTTTCCTTACTACTTTTCGTCTATCTAATTATAAATTCCACCTGATACAACTTTCCTATATTATAGAACTATTCAATACTTAATTAAATGAATGATTTTTAGTTTTTCAAATCACTGCTCCTTGAGATGGTTTCTTATTCGTCCTCCAAATTTATCACAGCATTCCAGAATATTAAAAGATTTTATAATTTGAGAACGAAATCGAAATAATTCCAATAAACAGTTGAACATATTAGTATAATACTAAACAATTCTGATGCATTTTAATTTCTGGTTTAGTAATAGTTAATTTTTATTGGAAAATGCACAGATGTAAATCAAAGGGTTAAAATATTTTGAAATAATTAGTTATTCTTCTTCAGAAGAATTCCGTTACCTCTGTATAAGATTTAATAAAACAATACTTGAAAAATCATTTAACCATTATTCCACTTCTCAACTGCAATCTTTACAATTTCCAAGATTCTGTAACTCAAAATTATTGAAAAAGTAATATTCAAATTTAACCATGTTTATAATTTTCTAATTCTTTTACAATTTATTGCTTACCAATGCAAAATCAACTGAAATTCCCAAGAAACTTTTTTAAAAAACATAGGATTAAAAATGTAATGTTGGGTAACCATACTCCACATCGTCATAAGATAAAAAGCGATACAAGTCTGGAAATTGCCAAAAATCTTTAACAGTTTTGCCCGAGCTTCACTCGTGCATCGCATAATGTCGTTTATAAACTTATAAGCAAAAATTAGTCATTCATAGACATAATAACTCGATGAAAAAATGACCTGTAATCCATTAACGTCTCAAGTGTTTTACGGACATGTAGTTGAATCAATGCGACAACTCTCCCCCAAATGGAAGGGTACGTCCAATTAGATAGTACAAAAACTGCACTGTTAAGGGGTTAACTCGTTAACGCCAGCGTCCTATTTATAGGACAGTTATGTATCACTTCCATCGCTGAACCGAATGCATTCCATTGTTTCTTTTTTATTTGTATATGAAGTCAATAGGTATTACCAAACTCTTAAACAGTTTTCAGCAGGTACATACCACCTGATAGCCAGATTTTGAAGTCAAAATGTCGTCATTTGAATTTTTATTTATTTATTTTTAAGGTAATGGAAGAAATTGGAAAGTGATTTTTATTTCTTGATATTTTACTGTATTTCAAAACTCTTTAATATTTATGTAAAAAATGTTTCTAAAAATGATTTGTTGCCGATTTTTTTTCATAAAAAAATCAGAAATAATTTTTTTTCTTTCTATTTTAATTTTAATTCACAGTTAACTTTGTTTTGGTGTTTTGAATCTAATTTAATAGAAATTTATTGAAATCTATGCTTTAAAATAATTTTGCGTTAATGGGTTAAATGGAAAAGGTCAAAACAATGGAACCATTGACAAACTAACCCAAAAGCCTTTCACACTTTTATTGTCGAAATGGCCTCATAAAATACCGAAAAAATGACACGTCTACAGAACGATCCCATCAAATAGACCTCTTCTAAACACTCAGAGGAGTAAATGGTCATTGAAGATCAATAATAAAGGTAATTTTGAAGTCGTGATCAGTTTAACTTGATTGGTTTATTCATAAAAATAGCAAAGCACTCCCGTTCTTTTTGTTTTAAATCATTTGTATTTGTTTTTGTACAATTCAATACAATTTTATCACACTATAAAAATTTTTCATTCTATATTATAAGAGAAAGTGCACTACTATAGAGTTTGACGACGGCTGTCTTACATTCTTTGATTTAGTGTTTTCAGGTCAAAACAACTGTCATGAAATATAACAAAAAATAAATCTGTTTTTTGGCGCTAAAAATATACTGTCATCTATTCAATCCCAGAGTTACAGTTACGAAGAAAGAGTTCAAAAAATTCGAACAGGCAATTCTTTTCCTGACTTGAAAAGTATTTTCTCTGTTTTCTTAGAAGTTAAAGTTACAACGAAAAACTATATTTGTTTCTAGACTGCTGAAGCAAATCTAATAGTATCCCCATTTCTTAAACCCTATTTCATGTTTGTAGGTTGTTTCACAAGCTATATCGAAAACATAAAATGAGTCGAAGGTCATTGTCTCAGAATTTAAAGACATTTCATAAGAACAATGTTGTCTGGGCAAACATAAAAAGCAAATGTTGTAGTTAAAGAACAATTTACGATTGTACTGAAACGTTTCAAAGACTAGCTTATGAGCTGAAAGAAAAAAGCTTCAGATGAAAAGTTGTACTAAAATTTTCTTTAGTATATGTATATATTTTGCTTTCACTTACGCCGTTTTCTGTATCAATACATAATTATCAGAGGGCGAGTAGCACCTCGGAGCCAAATAAATAAAATGATTTAAAATATCCATTCAAAAAGAATGGCCATAATTAAATAATATTTCAAAATAATATATTCTTTATAGGAAACATAGTTTTTATTTCATAAAAAATTAACTATTCGTTTAATTGTCACGAAACTTTCACTAAAAGTTTATACTTCGTAGTATTTGTGCGCAGAATTTGAAAAAAAATCTATTCATTAGTTTGGAATTTCTACAGCTCATAAAATATTTATGAATTTTCCCTTTCATTTTATTATGTAACTGAAATCATCACCTTCAATGAGGATTGCTATTGTCAGATTGCTTGAAATTTGCATCATGTTGTGTTATGGACTTCAGCAACGGATTCTATCTACTGTTTTCTCATCAATGAGGATTTTTCAGTGATAATTTCTATGTTTAACAGTTTCTTCGCGACTCACCTATCAGCAATAAAGAACAAGTCCTTATATATATATATATATAATCCTTCACCAAGGCCTCAAGAATGTAGCCGGAACAAGCTGGGGACTCAGTAAAAACATCAGAAGACAGCTGTATCTAACGGTGGTGGAAAAAGGCATTCTCTATGCCTCAGCAGCATGGGCCCACAACATCACTGCCAGACAACAGAAACTCCTGTCTTCTATCCAAAGAAAGTTTCTGCTCAATATCACAGGGGCGTAGAACACCACCCCAACGGCGGCTCTCCAGGTCATAGAAGGTCTAATGCCTCTTCACATTAAAGCCAAAATGCAATCAACACTGGTAAGGGTAGGCCACCTGGGTAGAAATTGCGATTACGAAGGTATCCATTTTGACCATGAAAGCTATGAGCAGCCATCACCACCATCAACAATACACCCTGAACTTTTTAGCCTGGAAAATAGAATCACACATGGGGGACAAGTTCCTTCCAATAGAACGCCAATTGAAGTGTACGCAGATGGCTCAAAGATAAACGATCAAACTGGCAGCGCTTTCTGTGTCATTGCAAATGAAGCCATCACTAAAACCTGGAAGGCCAAGCTGAGCCCAGCCAATACTGTGTTCCAAGCAGAAATTCTAGCCCTCAAGGCAGCCATCGAGTAGGCCAACACTGCAAACGAAGATGTCAACATCTGGAGCGACAACAAGTCTAGCCTCCAAGCTCTTAAATCCTTTAATGTAAAGAGCAAAATCACTCAAGAGGCACAAATGACCCTTCTGGAAAATGCCAGAATCAGGCTCGGGTGGGTTAAAGCACACATAGGCATAAAAGGCAATGAAATAGCAGATACCCTTGCGAAGGAGGCAACCATGGATGGAATTCCATCCAGCCTTCCATTCCCAAAAAGTTTCCTAAAGAAACAACTTCTACAGCTCTCACTCTCGCGTTGGGAAGATGAGTGGGATAATGGTGAGACTGGCAGATCGGTTTACTACATTATACCGAAAATATCTAACAAAGAGCTGCACTGGTCCAGAGAATGCATCCAATTCGCCACTGGCCATGGGCCCTTCCTCAGCTACCTCAAGAGATTCGGTATCCACTCTACAGACTACTGCGGATGTGGAGAAATAGGAAATCCCCTTCACTATGCAACGAGATGTCCACTTACTTTATCTTATCACCACAAGGAACCAAGCCCACAATTCATAGTCCATTGGTGGAAGAGCTCCCTATCCAGAAAACTCTCAAGACGAAATATAGATAATTTAATCACATTCCTGGCGACCAACGAAGACCTAATTAAAAGTCAAAATACAACACCGTCACATACTCTTGCCTAGAAATAGATACTTCCAAAGATTCACCTCCTAGAACCAGAAGTTCGAGAATTCCCAGTTGAGCAGCAGAGCACACTAGCTTAAAAACAGCAACCAGCCACCACCAATTCTTCCGTAATTCTTTCGAAATATTCACCCTTCACATCACTGCCAACCCTTGAGTAACAATTCCAGCGATCCCTCAGTATAAATAACAAGACAGAACAAAAAAAATAACAGTCCCACGATTTTTTAAGACGGTTGCGACAATTTTCATTAATGTAACCAGTGTAATACGTTTTTCAATTCTTCTTTTTCGTCGCATCGAACACCACTATCAGCCCCGAATCATGGAGCTGCAACTGCATGAAAAAATGTAACTAAATGAAACATTCAACCCTTTCACTGCACTCAAATTTGTTAACTCCCCTTGTAAATTTCTATTATAATACTCGGATTGTAATCCTCAATGTGTTTTTATTTTATTCTTCTTTGTTCATGTATAATTATGTTCCCTTTCAAGTGTATTTATATCCTAATAATGTATTTTTTGTTTTTTTTTTGCTTTTCAATAAAGTTTCTCACATACTCATCCAACCGATAGGGTGCCGTTTAGGCGCCGAGTTCGGGGGTATGCTGTGGTGTTATGTTATGTTTAACAGTTTAATTTTAAAACTTTATATAAATGTATTAAAATTGCATGATACGTTTTTTAAATGTGTTAAGTATATTCCTTTCACATGGTGAAATAAAAAAATAATTGTAAATGAAACTATATCTGATAAATTACTGCTTAATTGTTTTAATTTAGAAATAATTTTGTATTACTCTTTTTTTCAAATAGATTGAAGTAATTTTTGTATCTAAATTAAGTTAATTAATATAAAAGATTTGTCCTTTTTCAATTTTTGATTATTGATTTTAAGACCTCTAAATTATTTTTAAAATGCAGTTTTACTTTTCTAACAGCAACCGAAAAGGGAAGAAAAGAACATTCACTTCATGTCTTGTAGATAAAAAACAACCTTCTTCGTTGCATTTCTTATTTTTACATCTTGTACCTTACCTCTTGTGTCCTTACTGCAGATAAACTGAAAAAATAATGCATTTGTAATATATTTTTATTTCTCTGTATGCCATTTTTTTTTATTGATGACAAACACATTCTTTCGAAAGAATAAACAATTTTTTTATAAAATAACAAAATGCTGCAACTAAAAGCATTGCCATGTAACTCCTTGTTCCACAAATTACTGGTGGAAAAATATATCACACATGTTTTCTAGCATTGACTCGATAAGAATGGATTCTCAAGCAAACTGAACATTATGGGACCACTCATTTTTTTCCACTTATTTAGCCGCAAAGGAAGAAATGGAGAAGTTAAAAGCTTCCCGCCATTTCCTGCACATTTAGCAGCTAATAACAGGAAATGATGACCGTCTTCTGCTGGGAAAAATATTCCTTTTATTGTAATATATCCCAACTCTGATGAAGGATTCATAATAAATGGTAGCGTTCTTTCTTCTCACATCATAAAACATGTCAATTCTTTGTCAAGGTAATTTCGCGTTTGAAACTCTTGTATCAACTGAGCTTTTGGAATTGGCGTTATTTTATAAAAACAAATGGTGGAAGTAAATAAAATAATTTAAATAGAGTCCTGTATTCTTATTTGAGTAAAACATACAAATAATCATCACTAAGACAAGTAAGGAAAATATTTAGAATTACCATAGCCTGTTCTTAATATTTAGTGCTGTATGTATAAATGTGAGAAACCTTTAAACATTATTTTTTTTAAACACTAAATAAATAAATAACACATTCTAATAAATAAATAAAATTGAATCATTTAGAGGATCATTTTGTTTTATTACTTTTCATCATTTGTTTTTGTTTGTATTTTGTCCTAATTTTCTATTTTTCTGCATAAAAACCATATGAAACTATTAACAGAATTAAAATATAATAACTTCAATATTTTAGGTTTTAAATTATAAAAACGATTTATTTTCATTCTGTATATATACCTGCATTTTATTAATGCTATTGTTTACCATTTACTGTAAAACTAAATTTTCTCTCGAATATTTCATTTCGATCTAGAATGTAGAAATACATACTTTACTGAATCAACAAGAAAACGGATTCCAAAACTAATTAAAATAATAATAAATGGGTAAATTTGTTCATCATGTAAGACGTCATTCATATGAAAGTAAAATTGTATTTCAAAATAGAGACTTATTTCTTCAACATCTACTGCTTTGTCTACAAGTAAGATCAGTCTATTTCCAGGACTCGTTTAGGTAAATAAAATTTATTTGAAGAATGAATGCAAGCAAATAAAGAATTCTTTATGTCCCCTGTGGAATAAATAATATCTACACATCCTTGTTGCCAACGCAAGCACAGAAAGATTCTGCAGGAGGAAAGTTCATTTAGTTTTCGTAAAGAAACGAGTGAATTTTCTTGCTCACTGGAATTTGAAGAGCAAACTCAGACTTCAGGTAATTTCGAAATCTTGCATTCATAAAAATATTGATCTAGACAGTTGAATAAGTACAGTTATTTAAATAAATTTCGACAATCTGACTGTATTTCCTAAGAGCGAAACTAGTTCGTAAATGAAATATTCTATGAATAATTCATTTCGGCAAGAATAAAATAAAACAAATAAAATTCATTTCTCTGAAGTAATTCAAAGTGTCTGATGACATTTTCATATAAATCAGGTATTTTCGATTTTGAGCAGTTGAAAGCTTTCTAAACATCATTTTCGTATGATCTGCACTTGCCAAGTTAATTCGCTCATCACGAATTTAATTCGAAATTAAACGCTAGTTTTGGAAGGGTGTTTTTATATAAAAGTATTTGCATATAATCAGGAATGATATAGGAACGTAAATAATTCATTTTGCAACACTCATCCATCCAATTTTTATTTAAAAAGGTTTCTGGCAGAAATGAGAAGATGCTTTTAATTCTAATACTAGCTCCAGTTTAATGCACTTATTTCAGATACTTCATTATTTGCAGACTCATAATCCTATCTTTGGATTAAGTTACAAGAGCAGAAAAAAGTACCGTTTTTTTAGTTTCTAAAGGAATGTCATCATTATCATTAAATAAATCTTGAAGAGTCTAAAAACGAACAGTAAACAATATAGATAAATGGAAGTAATTATCTATAATTAAGGACTTTTGAAAGGAAGGTTGGAATTTTCTTTCGCGTCGTTATTTTTATTTTTACTCAAGTCTTCTTAATTATTCTGTGTTTTTATTTCAAATTATATGTATCTATTTCATACTGGCTTGACAGTTTTATCCTTTCTTAAAGAATGTACGAATTTTTTCTTTATCAATTCCAGTAGAATAATTATAACATAATCATTAGTTGAGATACTTTTTCACATTCGAATTATTTAAATAACCTTACTTAAAATCATCAAAATCACCAGAAATTTTCACATTTTATACAAAAATTTATTTTATATTCACCACAGGAATCTTTTTTCTGCATTCATTGTTAATTCATTATCTACGATTTTTGAATTTGAATACTGATGACAAATCGAAAATATGTCAATTTTGAAAGTGATTATTAATGATACTATCTGGAATTATGGCCTTTTTGTAACGCTGCAATAATATTACTCAAATGAATAAATGATAGTTAATTTTATTTAGTTTTCTCTGCTATTTAGAGGCTTATGTTGCTACTAATTTTACTACTACTAATAATAAATTGGACTGCTATATTTTACGAATTTTTATTTCAAAAATATTACATATTACGAATTCTTACAAAGCGAAAGAGCATTATTTTCCTGCAGTAGTGCTTAAGCTCGTTCCTCTGACCTCTCAAGCTGGTTATTCACGAGCGCTCCCCCCCACGCCATTCCCTATTACCACAAGATATTTTACGATATTTCTACAATGTTGTACGATATCTTGAAGATATCGTAGAAATATTGCAGAGCATCTTTTGCTAATAGGGTTCCCTTTTTTAGGCCATACATTTAGGCAGGTCATTCAAGGCCGCTCCATGCAAAGGAAATCCATCCGCTACGGATCACTCCGATCCCTTCTTCCACCTTCTTTTTCCCTGCCTGCTCCATTTTCCTCTCGAGGGAAAATCTAGAGGAAACTAGAAATCGAATAGCCTCTTCCCCACACATGCACAATGGTCTGATCTCAACATTTATAGGGCTTACGTTTTTAAATATGCTTAGGTTTAATGAATAATCGCACTACATCAATGTTTTATAGATCTTAAATTGATAATTGGGCTTATATCTCATGGAAAAATACTTTGCTGTCGCTCATCTTCAAAAAAATCTACCATCTTTAAACAATAAAGACGCCTATAGGAGGAAAACCCTAGATAGCAAAAACATCTTCATAGGAAATCATACGATACCCAGAAATAACTCGGAGGAGGAGGATTCTCTGCATTTTCCTTCAAAGCCGGCAAGAAAATAAACATCTTTATTGTTCATAATAGGGATTTCAAGATTGCGAGGAAGACCTGTATCGCCAATAACCAAGACGTCTGCTTGCCTGTTTCTAAGATTCCTCACCCTTCTGAACAGTCTCCTATTAATTTAGTTAGTTACTACAAAAATATTGAAGACAACTTTCCTGTTGTGTCCTTTACAGATGACAGTAAAATCAACAGTAAGCTTGGTCTTACATTTGCAGTCTTCCAAGATCATATTGAAACCAAAATGCACCAGTTTAGAATAGGAGACGAATGCAGTGTTTTTCAGGCTGAATTACTATGTATTGCTCAAGCTGTCAATTGGATTCGCACTAAGGCCAGTTGCAGAATATCAGAATAATAATTTAATCCTTCGTAAGAGTGGATTTTATTCTACATCAATATTTTTATTTAAAAGTTCAAAATAAATAGTTAACTGATGAATAATTCAAATTAGTCAGTAAAATATTCTTACGTTTGCTCCAGATATAATAAACTTGCATTAAAATAAAGCTAATTAAATTAAAAAGAAAGTTCATTATTGAAACCATTCTATACGAAATGAATTTTTTTAAACCGAAATTTTACTAAAGAAATTGATTTATTATCTTAGCTCTCTTATAGGCTTCAGGCGTTTTTGTTAGTACGCAAGAAATCAATTACCGCTATAAAGCATTAATAATATATTTTTGAGGATGAATTATTGCAATATTAATTAGCATTGAAATGACATGAAATTGAAATTTTTTGGAACTGAACAGATCAAAATGCATATCATTTGTTTACTTCTTGCAATTTCTTTCAGTTATCGCTATTCATTTTATAACTATACAAAAATTATTTAAACGAAAACTAATTAAAAACAACAGATCATGCATAGATGAAACCTATAATGATGTTTTCATCATAAAATGAAATATCATTCTTTCAAATGCAACCATCTCATCTTCCTTGTTTATCTTCTGTAATATGAAATAAGAAAAGTCACAAATTTCTGTTGCATTATATAAATTAGCATTCAGTTTGATTAATTGGTTTACATTTCACAATTCTCAAATGCTAAGACAGGACATACCTTTATTTTATTCGACCTTTGTTTGATGAAAACCAGGTTCATGCATAATTTATATAAATAGATAAATAAAAGATAGAGTGGAAGATAGAAGAATGGAATATATCTGAAGATGATATCCATTACAATCAGGATTGTGGCGATTTAAATCAGTTGATTAAAATCACTGATTTAAACCACCTTATTTCAAATATCAAGTTAATCTGCTTTAATGAAATAAAATTGTTCATGTATCTTTAAATAGTGATTTTAAAACATTTTTAAATGTATATTTAAAGAAAGAATATATAAATCATAAAAAAATATTTCATTGAATTGATGTAACTAGAGTACTTTCCATATCTTTATTTTTGAAAACACAAGCAAATAAGATTTTAAATAAAACTCTAATGAGCAACGCAATAAAATGCAAAGTATGAGATGCTCCTTTTTTATAAAATAAATATTGTGAAAGGATAATTTTCACAAAGAAAGAACATAGTAAAATGCATTGAGTTTCATTTTAATATTGGAGAAAACTAAATAGTGTTGGGGAAAACAAAGTTTTTATATTGCAATAATGTTCAAATGCAAGATAATTAAGTAATACATACAAATGTTCTAAAAGAAATACAAACATCTACATAGCACAATTTGAACTATGATCTATAATTATAAAAGGTAATGTTTGTGTGCGCGATGTCCAGACAAATCTGTCACACTTATAGTCATGAAATTTGGCACACAGCTGAAGGTGACTCAATGCACCTCGAAGCCTTAAAAATTTAATCTAGAAAAATTTTTAATTAATGTTTTGTGTTCTTTTAGGTGATTTTTTGCTCTAATTCCTCAATAGCATGTTTTTGGATAATTGTATGAAAAAAATAGATACACCATCGGAAAGGGAAAACAATTTCTGTTCTAATGAAGTTTGTTTCTTATGTCTAGCGTAATTTACTGAATTTTGAGAAATTTTTGAAAAATAGTCACTTTTATGTATCTTTTCCATTTGGATTTCTTAAAATTCTTGCTTAAATAAATATTAAACTTTATTTATTATAAATAACAAGCACATAGAATGGTTGATGTATAAATTATATTTAAAAAACACATTTTTGAGTCCAGGTTAGAAAAAGTTACTTCAGAAAATTTCAGTGACTTGTCACCTAGTTACTGGTTTCTTTAATTTTTTATTCTTTGTAAGAAGTAGTCTATTCTCAAGGTCAAGGTGAAATAAACCCTAATCGAAATACTTGAAAGGGGAGAGGAGAAGAGTATGCTATTTAGTTGTTGCAAGATTGCAACATTCCCAAGACATCCTTAGTCTATTGTCCAATAAAGGGTAGAGAAAGATAATTCTTATTTTTGAAAAGGGGGAACAGGATTTTCAGTCCTTTGGTGCAATTCATGTAAAAGAGAGCCTGCTTCTCACTTGTGCAAAATTTGCTTGACTAGAAGAGCTATATCTAAAAGTATTATATATTCTAACATGCAATAATATATCTATAGTCAAGAAATGTAATTTTTATCATACTTTTCCTCAATAAAATTGTCTTATATTTTAAAAGTATATTATTCTTTATATTTAGTTCACAAATATTTTTTAAATAGTTGTTACATGTTTGAAATATTTTTTTAAAAGAAAGTAGAGCTTAATGACTGGTATGGATTCATATATATATATATATATATAAATTCTGACTAGACTCATTGTCTAATATACAATGATGTAAATATATATCTATATACTTATAAAGGCAATGTTTGTGTGCAATGTGTGTGTGTATGTGTGTGGTGTGTGTGTGTGTTTGTCGGCGATGTCCAGACGAATCTATCGCACTTACAGCCATGAAATTTGGTACACAGGTAGTCGTAATGGTGACTGAATGCACCTCGAAGCCGAAATTTTAAATTTTAATCTAGAATTTTTTTTATTTAATGTTTTGTGTTGTTTTGGTTGATTTTTCGCACTAATTTCTCAATAGAATAGTTACGAATAAGTTTACGATAAAAAAATATACACCATCGGAAAGAGCATGCGATTTCCGTTCTAATGAAGTTAGTTTTGAATTTCTAACGTAATTTACTGAATTTTGAGAATTTTTTTAAAAATTGTCACTTTCTCCTTATATTTTTAACTGTCAATGTTTTTTTCCCTCGCATCCAACGTTCTAATAAACCTACGATTTTCAGTTTTTTTATGGTAACAACAGAGGTATTTATCTCTCATTTAAAACAAGAACGGTTAAAATATCTTTGTCCGTTCGTTTTTAATAATTTTTTTTCTTAAAGGGTTAAAAAAATTCTTTTCGAATGAAGTTCTTTCTCCGGAACGGTGAGTTTCTCCCTGGCTACGGCTAGCGCCATCTGTTGGAATTATTCTCTCCTCAATTTTTAGCATGTTTTGCTAGGAATAATTTGAAATCATTTCGTTGGACGCAAGGGTTTAGTCGTAAATTAAGCAGTGCTGGAAGATTCTGACATGGGTGATAAGTTGGCTTTGAACTTCTAACGTAATTCGCTGAATTATGAGAGAATTTTTTTCGTGATGATCTAAAAGAGTTTCTTTACCATCTGCGTAAAATGTGCCATAGCTTTTCACGCAAGCTCCAGGGGGGTGACGAAGGGGGTACTGTCGTGACCTTGAAACGTCACGGTACTGTGGTTTGAGACTGTATTGCATCAGCATAACTTAGATACACCATTGCTGTATATTAAAGATTTTCACGTTGCATTTTTTTTTTTTATTATTGTTTTGGAATAACGTACTCTGTACTGCTTTTCTACATGTCATTATCGCGGGAAAATCAATGTGTATCTTTTGTTTTGATTTTGTTTCAAAACTTTTTCGTGTTATTGTGGGCGATTTTTTTTTCATGTTTTTGAAGTCCTGATTCCACGGGCAACGCCGTGCGCGTTCTGCTAGTATATATATATATATAGTTTTAAAAAATCATTAAAATAAAAAAATCTTGATTTAAATCAAATAAATCGATTTTTTTGAAAAAAATAAAAAAAAATCAACAATCCTGATTACAATGTCCTGAACTATTTAATTTTAGGATTTATTATAGTTAATTTGGAATCTTTCTTCACAATTTTCATTTATTCTTTTAAATATATTTTGATTAGCCATTAATGTTTTTACTTCAATAAACTATAACTTTTTATTTTAATTAATAATTTCCATTCAAATATTTTAATGGAATAGGCTTTTAACTGCTTTTACCCAATTATTTCTTTGTCTCTCAGTAGTTCTAACTTTTATTTACGAATAACGTATCACAAATCTGATTTTTCATCTCTCTAAATCCTAAAAAACCTTCATAAATTCCTTTACAGCGTATTTTACAAAATTCCTGCAAGTTAAACAATACTATTGTTTTATTCAAACGGGGGTTTCAATTTGAGCAAATCCTCACATATTTGACTGTTTCTAGTCCCTTCCCTGTGTAGGCTATGCAGGAAATTTACAATTTAATTTTTCTAGAACATATCAATCTACTTATTGGGAGGTAAATTTTAATATGAACGAGTTGAATTATATCTACACAAAGTTAATCTCATATAATTCGGAATCATAATTGAAATTGTGGTTAGTGTCACATTATAAAAAGCGCAATGAAAGTTTTAAATGAAAATTCTTTTACTGAGAAATTTATTTTAATATGTCCATATATTAAAACACCTTGAAATTGACATTTTTATATTTTATTAAAAATATACTTTAGATTATTTTGAGTATCATGTTAAATCCGGATGTTTGATTAAAAATCATTTACTGCTTTTCCTCTATTCAAGTTGTTCGGAGATGAGTTAATGGTTCTTTCGATCAACCATATGGTAATCCATTTCTTTCTTCCATTTCTGGAGATATTCCTATGTATAATATATGTGGCAAAAGAATATAACAAAGAATGAGATCTACAGGATGATTAAAAACCTACCAATCCCTTAGCAGACGGGAATTCAAAAGGTTGTTCCACCAACAACGAAGAAAATCGAAAACCTGCTTACTCATATGGCAGCTTCTTATTTTCACTGTCGAAGTGGCACCCCGGAGGTCTTTCCGAGTAAGCAAACTTGCACAGAGAACTCCTCCCTGCCATACCATCCGGGTAAAACTGACTGACCGACCGACGGCCGCGACATTCAACATTGGCACTATAGCCGAACGTATAACAGCTTCCATTACGAGCGGCTCATGCGAGGACCTCCCATTATAGGGGAACGACCCGCCATCGGAGATGGGCCCTAAGAACCACACCATCATCATTGTGCCCACCAGGGAAGCGAGACCCCTGACTTATCCGGATGCTTCTCCTCCCCATGAGGTACCTCCCCGTGAGATTCTATTAGTAGGGAGAAGTGATACGACATTTGTGTCAGAACGTATGAAGAAAAAGTTGTGCTCGATGGAAAGGTTAATGCGTTTGAATTTTATTTCTTATAAATGATCATTTCAAAAGTTAGATCAAAGTTCACTATTAAATGAAGATTGCATGAAGAAGACAAACTTGAAAAAATATTTGGTGAAAAGATCTCAATTCATATGCCTTCATTATATATTTGATTTTTGTAATACATGCAGTGATAATTTACTTTTTTACAGCTTAATTTGAAATAATAAATTCAAAACTTACTTATAATACTATAGATGATTAATTTTCCTGACTGTACCTGATAGCTCAATATCTTTCTCAAGATAATTTTTAAAATTATGCACCGGAATCAAAATTCGGAATCTCGGATATAATTTAATCCAGGAGGATGCGCTGCGAGGCCCGGTGCTTACAAGAATTTATTGCAGAAAATTAATCTCTCAACGGAAAAATTCCGGATTCACAGTAGCTGCATTCAAAGTCATTTACTTCCTGACCACAGGTATTTCATTAATTTCCCCTCATTTGTTATCTCAGAAAACAGACGGTCGTGCCTCCGAAGCCCGATGCGCGCGCTCGCGTTTCTGTGTAGGATTGCGAAAGAGAACAGATGGATCGCGACAATTTATCTCTATTCGAACTACAAATATGAGATATAAAGATTAGAAAAGCTTTTAGCTGAAAAACGATTAATTAAAAGTCGTTTAACGAAGAAAATAAAGAAATCGTTACTTTTGAATTAGTTAGAGATAATAAGTCGAATTCTGGAAAGGAATTAGACAATGAATGTTATATTTATGAGTCCACCGATTATTTAGAAGAAGGCTGGAGTTAAAAAAATTGTGCGGTAAATGAGAACTTACATACAATATCGCCATACAACTACCCGAAAACTTTGGTGAAGAAAAAGTTGTATAAACGGTTCAAAATTCTTGAAAATACTTATCGATGAGACAGATGATGTATTAAAACTAATATCCAAGCGAATTCAGGTAATTTTTGACGGGAATGCCAACCTTTCCATAAATGTTTTGGAAGCGAAAGCATACATTGATCTTCTTCAATTTAATGAGCTCCTCCAGAAGAGATTTATCTAAAAATTATTTTATTAATATTTAATATTCTATATACTAGTGCAACAAATGTTTCCTATTAAAGCGGATATAATTTTCTGCGCGTTTTGTTGGAAAAACATGACCCCGGGCCTACGAAGCCCGATGCGCGTTCTCGAGTAAGTGTAAGGAACGTGCGTCCTCGCAGGTGAAGAAAGAAAACACTATGTCCAATTTAAGAGCACGGTAAAGATCGAGAAACTTCATTTGTTATAATTAAAAATTAAAACATTAATTTATAAAACATAATTGTTTTTATAAAAAAATTAAAGTGTTTCAAAATCAATCATTATGAATAATTTGTATGGAAGTTTAAAAAATTGTTTTTTCGAGTATTAATGCATAAATAAATCACTTTAAATATAAAAAAGGCGCACTTTTTAAGTCATTGAATGTGTGTAACAGCAATTTCCAAATTTAGTATTACCTTATCATTCCATGGATTCCAGTCTCTATTTTTAGACAGCTGTTGGGTTACTAGCAGCAACAAACTATGAAGTAACATCATTAGTTTTCCTTTCTTTTGTATATATTTCGGAATATCTAAGTTGAATAAAGATTTTGAATACAAAACTGAATTTTTCTCCAGTTTGGAGAATCATCATTGCTTTCCGATTCCATTTGCATAATCTTTATTTTTATGACGAACACTGTATATCGATTCCGTGATCCAATATTACCTTCACTGAAAGAAAATTAAAATAATTTGGTACAATGATATTCTAAAGCAGAACCTCTGCATCCAAATACTATATCGATTATTTTATCAATAAACATTTGCCCAATCATTTAAAACTGCTGTTACGAAAGAATTCTTTAAGAAATAGTATTCGAAATGAGAAAAGATAGCTACTCAATGCTATTTATATTACTCGTTCTGCTCATTTGTTCATTGGAGTTCTCGGTTACACATGACATATTCATGTTAGATTCTATTGTAATGAAATTGTCTGGAAATTAAAAGAATGCTGTTAACGAAATTACTAGTCATGGGTATCAAATAAACCTTTCATTATGTATCCGAGGGGTACCCAACCTTTTTTCCCTCGAGAACCCCTTACTTACTATTTTCATTTTCGCGTACCCCCTATTGTCGTATCCCTCTTGTCCAACCATTCACCTATGCAAAGAAGCTGCTATCAATGATGTTAAGGGCTTAGGTAAGCTTAAGAGTGAAATGAATTTCTCATTTTTCACATTTTATTCCATTTTACAATAGTATTAGTTCACCCTTATGCTAATCATTTATGATTTCTTGTGTCCGCCATTACCGATTTTGAGTTCGCGTACCCCGAACTGTTCCTTCGCGTACCCCTAGGGGTGCGCGTACCACAGGTTGGGGAACTCGGATATAGCCGAAAGAAACACCAACGACGAATATCAGATTTTACTTTAAATTTGTTCATGACCTTTAAGTGTATACAAAATATAGCAATGATCAATAGCGGTGATCGTTTATTTCATATATAAAAGTGGTGGGTGTTTCTGTTATATTGGGAAACAAACTATCGGTACTTTTGAAACTTCTAACAAGATGTTATTTTTTATTTATGTGAAATAATCTGGAAAAAGGGAAAACTATTTCATTATATATATGTTCCTGTTAACGAATGAAAATCTATTATGGACAGGGATAGTTGTAAAGGTATTCGGCAGAACAAATGGAGTTATAAAAAAACGACTTCGATACAATGGGGATTTTCACCATTTTATAAAAACGCGTGAAAGCAATCCGTATTTATAGAAAAAATCATTCTAATTTCAAATATGTAAGTGAAATTTTACATAAAAATTTATTCGCATACTTCTCTTTCGCTACTTTCGTGCCATGTTTTTTATTCAAGGCGTTTGTACTAGCTTACATTTTAGAAGCGAAGTTTTTGGCTTTTCTACTATTCAACGTTTAATTTCATAATGGATATTGTTTTTGTACCAGGTAAATCGGATAATTTGTAAAGGATTGATTACCTCATAATAAAAGTTGTTCGTACCTTCCCTTTAATGCATTCAAGTAACTGGAACAAAGCTCTATACTATACCACAATAGACGATCGCCTTAGGGAAAACGGGTAGGTTTTCAAAAGCATCAGGCAGCAGTAAATTGAAGAGGGACTCTCGGACACTCCGAGAAGACGCTGCGATTTCTGTCGCATAAGAAAGAATGAAAAGCTAAGTACCTGATTTTGCATGATCTGCAAAATTTCTTATGCCCACGAAAAAAAATCAAATCAAAACAAAACAACCCCCCCAGGAATATACTTATTTCCGAAGTTCCGCTCAAAATAAATTCAGGTACGGCATTTTTTTTAAAATACACGTGTGCCTTTGAAAAATTAATTTTATTTTATATAGTTTTACATTGCTCTGCTATGAAGAATATAAATTATTTCCTTCGTACGAGTATTAATTTTAAGATATTAGTTAATAGTAATTAATATAAAAAATCAGGTAAAAATAACTTATATAAAGAAACCTATAAAAAATTATAATAATATTCAAACACGACCGAATGCGACTAATCTAGGAATTTAAGGGCTACCATGTACAAATCGTCAAACCCTAAATAAGAGGTAAAATAAATTTATCTACCTTTCTCAATTGTAATAATTGATAAGTAAATTGACTTTTTGAAGACTGATTTTTATTTGAATAGACTCATTAAATATAAATGATCCATTTTGCATCAAAAATTCTATGAATTATTTTGTTGCACTACAAATAAAAAAGATTTTCATCATCAAAAAAGTTATGAATTTAAACTTATATTTAAGATATTCTAATTAATTTTGAATGGTACTATAATTTTTATATATATATATATATACAAACATATACAAAAACAGAAGCAAATGCAAAAACCAATTAAAAAAATAGTTTTAATCAAATAAATACTTAAATCAAAGAAGTAATATTTCAGATGAAGTAAACTTAGGAAATAGATATTAAATGATTAACGAAATTTCTAAAAAAGATTTAAATAACAGAAAAAAAAATTCACAAATGCGGTGAATGCGCCAATGCAGCAGTACAACCGAAAAGTGAGAAATATTAACAAAAGAAAACAAAGTCTTCTGAGAGGCGAACTTTGATTCCAAATATAAAAAGAACAAAACTGTCTAGAATTTGTTTGGATGTTGTTGTTCATTTTGAAGCATTTTCAATCGATTAGAGAAATAAAAAATAAAATGCTGAAGTTCCCCATTGAATCTTCTAATTTAAATTGTTATTTTTAACGTGATTTTTCCCTGTTGTTATTTATCTTTAACAAAAAATTTGTTTCAGTGTTTCGAAAATAACCTAAACTCCAAGTTCTGCACTTTATATGCAGGGGATAAAAAAATTTATTTAGCGCGTGGTGTCTTAATTTTCAGAAGAATTATCCTATTGCATCTTGAAAGATTTAACTGAAGAGATTGATCAATTCTTAGCTACAATTTTATGACTCTACAGATCAAATTATGTATGTACCACCGTAAGCAATTACACTTGTCTATTTCTAATGGTAACCGAATCAATTGTTTTGTTTTAACTTTCTAATTGGGTAATTTTTTATCGTTATTTGTCCTTTCACATTACTTTTGGTCTATAAATACATATATTTATTAGTATTGTTGCTTCTAACGCACCATTTTGATTTTCTTGAACCAAAAGAAAAGTAAAATAAATATAAAAAGAATAATAATAAAAAAATCCAGTAACAAGTTCTATTCAACTTCGCCAATTCGTCTTTCTGAATTATTTCGCGCAGTAAGAGCTTCAGAAAATCATCTACGCTGAATTTTTATACTTAAACTCCTACAGAATATTATGGATATATCACCAAAATTTGGCTGATTTATCAAGGGCTTTTGCTTAAAAGAATCCTAAATGTTTCGTTCGTCCAGAAAGTGAGTTTTTTCCGGAGGCCATATGGAGACCCAAAACATTGTGGCATCATCGCGGCATCTGGCAATATCATGATTTGTGATTTCATGCAGATCGGACCCGCCCTCTTTGTGATGTCACCCATCGACCAATAGCGAAGAGCCTGTTACAGTATTTAAGGACTGATTGCTACTGTTCACTCTCTGCTGTTCCCCTTTTGTATCGTTTCATAGCTAGCTGTATAATGATTTTATGATTTAGCATTTTAATTTAATCATTGTTTCATTAAATTTGTTATTTCGTTATCGAGTAGTCTTGCTTTGACTTCGTCACCAGTTACGCGCAATGGAATACTTCTGATTTATGAGGAATACAGGTATGATAGATCGGGAAGCCGAGTAGGGTAGTATCGTACTAGTTAGCATGTAGCACTTGAGTGTCAATTGTTCTATGTACTGACTACCTCAGCAAATACATAAATAAATCTCACCTCTATCAATGCTGTGAAGTTAACTTGACCTAGACGTAGGCCCTAGAAGTTACAACATAATCACCTAGAAACTTTTATTGAATAGATACAGCGCTCTTTCAGCTACCTCTCATCACAAGAACCAACTGAATCGAAGCATGAGTCATACAGTGAAAACAATTTCTGTTACCGGTGTCGAAGGAATGCGCCGCCAGAGAGCGCAGCGAAAGTGAGAACTCTGATTTTGAAAGGGGACTTCTGCACACTCTGCCGGAATTACTTTTTTTGCATTTTTGATTTGATGAAGGTACAGTAGAACCCCGGGAATCCGAACTAATTGGGGCTGACCTCTGTTCGGATTCCGGGGAATTCGGATTATCCGGTAAATTCGGTAAAATACTCTTGATATACCAAATGCAGGAGAGTATTGACTCTGGGTGCTCTGTGAAGTCGTACAAAAAGAGCACGCGGCGATTCGCACGGTACAGTGGCAAGCAAGTTGAAGGTAAAGGGAAGATATCTGAGTTTGTTTCTACTAATTAAGGTGCTATATTTATTCTTAAAATCCAATTCGAACACTTCTTTTAAGTTAGTCATAAACATTAGCTTTGTTTTTGATTCGTAATTGTTATTTTCCCTTCATTTTTCAGTAAAACTTTTTCAGAAAATTAAAAAAGGTTTTCGGATTACCGGGGTTCTACTGTAGTTGCATCGTTTGGTCTAAAACCTTAAATTCTGCCATTCACTGTCATGGTGTAGTAATGCAGCAATTTTTCCGTATGATGTTAGAAAGGGACATCTGAGCAGAAGACCCCTTTGAACATCAATTATGCTTTCATCACTGAATGGCCAGTATACATATTACAAGTAAAAATGGTTGAGCGATGACTTTTATAGAGAAACATGGCAAAGTAAAAAAAAAAAACTAACCTTTAAAATCTTTGCAAATTAATTAACTCTCTTCATCATTTCAAGTACACCAGCTCTAACTCCCTAGTGCTACTTTTGAAGGAAATCAAGATTTCCAACTGAACCAATGACGACTAAAAGAATAATTATGACAAGAAGAGGTATAATAACGGGAAAACTATAAAACACATTCAAGAAAACACCAACCATACCCTTCACCTTCAAGTGCTGTTCAGGAGGAATTAAATTCATTCATACCACTTTATTAATTTTCATGTTTTTAAAATCTAAATTTTGCTTATAAGCAAATAAAATTTATTTTTTTGAATTAGTTTAAGTTCACATTTACTCGCAAATAAACAAATTTTTGAATTTTATTTAAATTTCATTTATATTGGAGGCTCTACAATATTTTTTTCTGATTTTTTAAAATCTGAATTTTGCTTAACAACGAATAACTTCTGAATTTATCTTATTTTTTAAATTGAAATTTATTTGCAAAGGATCTAATTTTGAATTTTATTTGAATTTTCTTAATATTCCTGGTTTCTAATTGTTTTTCCGTAATTTTTTTCTGTAAATCTGAGTTTTACTTAAAAACGAATAACTTTTACATTTTATTTTATTTTGAGTCTTTTTATTAAACTTCAATTTACTTACTAATGAATAAGTTTTGAATTTTAGTTAGGTTTCATCGAACTTTTTGGCTTTATAATAATTTATTCCTTAAAATTCTGAAACGTTTATACTGTTTGATGCTAAAAGGGGCCTTCGCAAAATTTCCATTTGGAATTTTGCAAAAGTTACTAATTTTAAAATTTTTTCGGTACACATCAATAGGTTCATTTTTTTTACTGTGAAACATATTAGAGATATCTTAGACCTTAATTCCGTTGCTTTTTACAGCCCATTCGTTTTTTTATTTTTCCTCTTACGAAATTCAAAAAATGTCAGAAGTCCGCTTTTAAAGTCAAACGATTCCTATGTGCATCCACTATCTTCCCATAGGCACAACGGTGAACGCTGGTCATCACTGGCACCATACTAGAGAGCTTGCAACGGGTTATCCTAAAGAGAAAGCGCGGGATGCTTCATGCTGGCATTGTGTTGCTCCATGACATTGCTCATCATTACGCCGCACTGCGCACACAACTGCTGCAGCAGTTCCGCCTGGAGGTGTTTGACCATACCGCCTTAAGTCCCGATATTGCTCCCTGCGACTATCATACGTTCTCCTATCCGCATTTGAAAAGGTGTCTGAGAGGACAACATTTCTCCAGCACCGCGCTCCGCTCTCTAGCGGCGTATTTCTTCGACAGCGGTTACAGAAATTGGTTTCATTGGTTACACGTGCTTCAATGCTGGTAGTTCTTATGTTGAGAGGTAGCTGAAAGAGTGTTGTATCGGTTTCAATAAATGTTTCCATATAATTATATTTTGGGTCTTTTTACGGCCTACAGGAAGCTTACTTTCTATACGAACCAAATATTTTAAAATACAAAATCAATAAGTACAGAATATACAACATTTATGTATTTTAAAATGTCAATCACTTGAATATCAAGTAAGCTCTTCTGAAGTTACTCGATTTATCGCTTTAGTTGTGCATTTCGTTGCTTTAGCTATCTGTTTTCATACTTGAGAGCATCTATATAAATTATTGAGTTGGAGACATGAATCCTGTGTAATGTTTTAGTGGAAATTCTTTATACATGTGCTTACATATATTTTCCTGGAACTTTTGCTAAATTTTGCCTACTGCCAAATTTACGTTAACATAATATAAATGCATAGTTTATTGAGATTGCTTTAGATAAATTTGAAACGAAACTTTGAACGAAATAGAGGTAACACTTAACATAAATAATGGATTGTATCGAAATAATTTTAACGGTGGAAACTCTGCATTGCTTAATTTAGTGAAGTTTATGGTGTATCATCTACCTAATCGCGGATATTT